>CANDYM010000120.1:0-70848 GCA_947397865.1 Polietes domitor
GCTAAAGTCGGGCGGGGCCGACTATATGATACACTCCACTTTCTATACGAATACAATTCAACTCGGTAAAAAAGGGAAAACGGGAAGAATTTTGTATGTTTCCTAATCATAGGCTAATATTACCTGGAAATATTTATATCGGTGTTATATGCAACCATGGAATATAGAGCTATATATAAATCTGAACCGTTCTGACCTATTTTCACCACAGGTGTTCCTAGTTTAAATATAAGAAATTTTGCAAAATCTGAAGACAATCTGATACAATATGTGATTTCTAGAGCGGAAAAAGTCTAATCGGCAGCGAAATTTTAATGGGAGCTATATATAAATCTGAACCGATCTGACCTATTCTAACCACATGTGTTCCTAGTTTAAATATAAGATGTTTTGCCAAATCTGATACAATATGTGGTTTGAGCGGAAAAAGTCAAATCGGGAGAGAAATTTGTGTGGAGGTTATATATAAATCTGATCCGATTTAATCCATTTTCAAGACAGATGTTTCTAGTAGAATTATGAGGTAATGCTAGGTAATTTGAAGCAAATCAAGTGAAATATGTGGTCTCTAGAGCGGAAAAATTCAAATTGGGAACGAAATTTGTATGGGAGGTATATATAAATCTGAACCGATCTAACACATTTTTACAACAGGTGTTTCTAGTTGAACTATATGATATTTTGCCAATCTTGAAGAAAATCTGTTGAAATATGTAGTATCTAGAGTGAAAAGGGTCAAATCGGGATTGAAATTCGTATGGGGGCTATATCTAAATCTGAACCGATTTTTTTCAAATTAAATAGCGTTCGTCCTTGCCCCGAAAAACTTCGCTGTGCAAAGTTTCGTTTCGTTCTGGCTACAATTGCGACCTGTATCGTGATTACAAGAATAGATGGACGGACACTCAGACGGACATTGCTAAATCGTCTCAGAAAGTGATTCTAAGCTGATCGGTATAATTAACAATGGGTCTATCTCCCTTCCTTTTGGGTGTTATAAACAAGTGCACAAAGACATAATACTCTCGTGGAGTGTATAAACGCCAACTAAAGTGGGATCTGTTATAAATCAAAAGGACGATGACAGCACTGAGATAAAAAGAATGATCGTGCTGGCAAATTGATGACACCTTTGGATCGATGAACAGCTGAAGGAGAGAGCTCTTTTTCGAAAGACGAAAATTACACTGTATAACACACTAATATCACCCGTGAGTTTATTGGGATATTCAAAAACTCAAAACATATATCAACAGACACAACTCCCCCCTGTATCCTCCTTCCGGCAACCCAATGTATTTATAGGGAACATTCTGAGTATTGGATCAGCGAAAAAAGGTCAAGAGAGAAAAAGTACTAGATAGGGGCAGCGTTACCATTAGCCATGTGACGATTTTTCCGCCATTGAACATTTCTGTCCCATGGTGTGGACAGCATCATGCCGGTAGGATGACTGGTTGGAGAGAATTTCTGGTAAATGAAGACACATACTCTTTAGGTTCCTAGGAGCATTAGCCATATGAAGACTTGCAGTCATTGAACGCGTGGAGAGCACCTTGCGGGTATCTTTCTTGAACGAGAACTATATCCACCACGTTGCAGCCAATTGTGACTGGTTGGAGAGAATTTTTGGTAGAGGAAGAAACCAATAGTATTAAGCGAATGACTCATATTGACTCTGCGATTAAGGACAAAAGCTAGACATAAAACTGTAGGAAAGTCTGTCCGATGAATGCAACCTGTGTCAGACTGAAGTATTAGCTAGGTTGCTGTCAGCACATGTCGCGTTTTTTCGGTGAGGACATTGACATTACACACTGGGTTCTATATTTAATTTTGCTTTTCTATGTGATCCAAGTAAAATATATTTTTAGTCCATACTCAGCTTCGGTAACCATATCCTGATAGTTATTTTTGCCTGCAAACAAATTACTATGCCCGCATTGACTTGTCGGTTATTATCGTCTAATTTAACCAGACTCATTACCCAACTACGAACACTTCTTGAGCGCAAGAAAAGTTCTTTTGCAAAAAATGCACATTTAAAAAAACTTAAGGTATAAATAAACGACAATTTGCGCCCTCCACAACGCTTGAGGTAAAAATTTCACAGAATAAAAGAGATTCTTTATTTTTTAACTGCTCCACGCTAACCCCAGACACTGCGACATTAAATTCTGTTTAGCTGATAGCAAGACCACAAAAAAAAACCTTGAAAGTTGCAGCTCTAAATCAATTTGTGTGGAAATGATAGTGAAAAACAACCCGAGAATGAGGAAAGGGAATCAGGCAAGTAGTCCATATCCCCCACCACCCTTGCAGCGGATACTACGAAGAAAAATAAACAAAACAAATTACGACATTTGGAAGGAGGCGGAATGGGGTCTCAAATAAACACCGTGACGCACAACATAAAGCCGCGCGCCAACTTTATCAGACCAAGACCACGACGACGACGACTACTACAGCCCATGACACACTGAAGAAAGGCCTGCACGAGGGGAATACCTCGCAAACAAAAGCACTCGCAGGACGAGAACATACGCATCCAGGAAAAATCTACACCGCACAACAAAGGACACACACATACAATGCGGACCAAAACTGAATTTAATGGAACAGATTTGCCGAGAAAAAAATGAGAAAAAGGAAACCATGGTTTTAAAGGGGATAAGAGAATGGTTCCACTACAACAAAAACAACACTCACTCGCACACACAACAGAATTAGGAAGTTAATCTAAGGTTTGTTGCAGGAAAAAAACCTTAAAAAATCTTTAAAAAACAAACACACGCACAAACTCAACGGAAAATAACATCAAAACTGGAGAAAGATAAGGTCATTACTGTCACTGGGTGGGGGTGGTGGTGGAACCAAGCACATACGATGCCGCCACAACTTCAGTTTTCAGACCTGTATGCAACCCTTGGTCCTCCGTTGCCACCACGGACACGGCTTTGTTAATAGTTGGGATCTCTGAAAAGTCTAATAAGTATTCATTGTTATTGCCAGTATTGTTACAGTTGTTGTGCGGTGCTGCCCAGAAATTGAGGGTCCTTTTTTTAATAATGGACATTGGCTACGCAAACACAACGTTGGCTAATGAAATTAGCCAAACATAGTGGCGAGGTGCGGAGATGGGGCATTGCAGAATAAAAGGAAAATGTATGCGAAGGATTCTGCCGGCCTATTTTGCTCTGTTATTTTTCAATTATCACAAATACATAATGATGCTAGGAGCAGGCGAATAAACCAATGAACGTACGAATGACCGGACGAACGTATGCCAGATTTCATTTGCCATAAAATGTTATGTTGTTTAGGCTTGGCACTATGACTTCAGCTATGGCACCTTAGGGAGCATTTCTGTATGAGATTTGCTAATCTTTTGATAGCCAAAACAGAGGGACACTCTGTAGATCCTCCAGAAGGTTAGTAATGTTGGTGGTGCTTTCGTAGGTCATACAATGGACGTTTGTAGGTCAGCTTGCGTTGAGATTCTCATTTAAAACTTTTTCTAAATTGTTTATTATAAACACTGAAGGAAAAATATGTTTGTTGCGTCCGAAAGAGATGAATAGAATTTTCAGTAACGATTACACCGAATACCATGTAATTTTATGTGAGATTTCCAGGATATGAAATACCACTAGAAATCTTCAACTACGATAAATATAAGTGGAAACCTGTCAATTTTAAATTGATAATTTTTATAATAATAAATTACAAAAAAAACCTTCTGAGCTGAGTTCAATTGCAAGTTATAAATTTGTCAACATTAGATTCAGGGTATAGAGAAATGGACACGATAATTTCATGTTTAGGCAAATGGAATGACGATACTTTAAGTTGGATTTAGTTTGAGCAAACAAATAAGGGAATGCTAAAGTCGAGTAAAAACAAACTTAGATTAGCTCTCTTTTACACAAATTCAATCATTTACATTCAATAGTTCAATATTTTTAAACGGATGGCCCAGCGCCACTTGGACATAATAGAAGAGAGTTGGCAACACCCTTGTTAATATAGGGTGGGCTATGTCATATATTAAATTTGAACTATCGATAAATTTGACTTTGAAAGGTAGATATCATTCATTTTTATACCCTCCACCTTCAGGATGGGGGTATACTAACTTTGTCATTCCGTTTGTAACACCTTGAAATATCGACCTAAAACCCTATAAAGTATATATATTCTTGATCGTCATACAATTCTAAGACGATCTAGTCATGTCCGTCCGTCTGTCGAAAGCACGCTAGCATCTAAACGAAAGGTGATGGGACGGCCAAATTTTCCTATAATTCATTTTATAGTCTTAGATCAGTTGGGATTGAAACTGGCCGAAATCGGACCAAAGGGAATAACTTTTCCCTCACAAGGACTAAAAATACCCAATAACCCGTAATATTTTAGAGTATTTAAGCATATTTTTTTCAATATCTCTACTTGTACTTACTCGATATTCGGTCTGCGCATTCCGCCTATAACAAAAACCAGCACCAGTGATATTTATTCGTGGGGGTGAAATGGGACAAAAAGGGATACAAATGGTACCTATTGAACGACAACAGCTAGAAACACAAAATTCGGTGTGTACACTCCTGTAATCGAGTATATACATAATATAAAAGTATTTTTTCAAAAGTGGTACTTTTAAGGGTAAAATGGGAATAGAGGGATATAAATGGTACAAACCAAACGGCTGCACCTAGAATAATGAAATTCGGTGTATATATTCCTCTGATTCCGTAGACACGTAAAATAAACGGATTTTTCGAAATTCGTACTTTTTGGGGTTAAAATGGAAAAAAGGGATAAAAATAGTACCAACCAAATGACCGCAGCCAGAGTCATGAAATTCGGAGTACAGATTCCTCTGACTGCGTAGACACGAAAAATAAAAGTTTTTTTCCAAATTCATACTTTCAGGGGATACAATGGGTACAGAGGGATAAAAATAGTACCAACGAAACGAATACTATTTAGAATGATGAATTCCCTCTAATTGTGTTGACACGTAAAATAAGGAGATTTTGGAAAGTCGTACTCTTAAACGGGCGAAATGCAAAAAGGGGATAAAAATAGTACCAACTAAACGCCTACAGCTAGAATGATGAAATACGGTGTGGCGAAAACACGTAAAATAAAGAGATTTTAGAAAGTCGTACTCTTAAGGGTGGGAAAAAAATGGGATAAAAATGGTACCAACCAAATGGCCGCATCTAGAATAATAGTAATACACAGAATTGTATACATTCCTCTGACTGCATAGACACAAGTAAACGATTTTTTCATATTCGTACTTTTTACTTTTACGGCAAAAATTTGTTGTATCATGATGTTAGGTTATCTTGAATTTGTACTTTTGAAATTAAAATAGGATGGAGCATATTCCATACTTGAAGTGTTATTTCGGTATATATAGTATAAACGTATTTTTAGCCTTGCCTTATAAGCGTGGTTTGAAATTTTACTTGTTATTTTTATTTTCAGGTTTATGCTCGAACAAAATTGGGAAATATTAAAAGTATTGAGTCTTTAACGTTGAAAATTTTCGTGTTTTCAAATGAAGCTCATTTTCACCTCGGTGGCTATGCAAATAAGCAAAATTGCCTCATATGGGGTTCAAAGAATCCACACGTGACTATTGAGAAGCCAATGCATCCACAACGAGTCACTGTTTGGTGTGGATTTTGGGCTGTACTGAAAAATTAGGTTGATCGGATGACGTACTGCCGAGCCAGTCTTGGTAGTCATATAAATGATATTGAGTTCCATTATTAAATGATAAAGTTCAAACTTTCCAATAAACCAGAAATTTGAAAAGTAATCAGTACTTTTTTATAACCGATTCTAATTTAAAGATTTAAACGGCCCACACTTTGTCGTTCTCTATGTATATTTTCAAGTCCAGATATGAAATACTATCCTCTTCTATTGTTTATTATGATAATTGTTGAATGGATGTAGAATTTCTTCTTTGTCGTTTGTTTTGCGAACTTTAAAACGTTGATATTTACGCTTTTCTTTCAAAGATCATTCTATGGTCTGTTCTAATAGTGTATCAAGAACTAAGTGAACAGGTTCCAAGCAATTTATTAAAACGACACAAATTTGAATTTTTAATATTTTATTTGAGCAAGTGTTGCAAAAAAAAAAAAAACAAAACTGCTACCCATATGACAACCATAACAGAAACGATACATCTACATGTGGATTTTATAGCATTTCCATAAACGCATCAGTTGAGATCGACTATATAATCGATCTGCAACACTAAGTTTGCTATTAATGGAGAAAGTTTGTTTTCCATTGGCATTACATATGTTTGGCTATACATACATGATTGTGTCGTAGCTGAAATAATTATTACAGCGCGAGGCAATTTTAATTTTTTATTGGAACTGAACAAGATCAAGATCATATATACATATGAAACATAGAAAAACTGTGTACTCAGTTTTCCATTTGGTGACCTTTTCTCTTCTTTGACGAACTTTTAACTTCTTATGGACATAGATGTATTAATAATTATTTTCGTATTTTGCAAGTAATTCAATGGAGATACCTTCCTTTTCCCTTTAAATATATTTTTTTATTCTTTCCTTAGAAAAACTTATTGGTTGTATTATTGAACGTTGGAGTTTTATGTGTTTTTTTAAAGTGAAAACTAAAAGGTAAACAGGCGTTAAATGCGAATCTTACATATCCTCCACCACGGATTGCGCTCCACAGTATTACCGGCTGATTAGTTACTGTCGACTTTACATAGAAATGCAGAATCATATTAGGAAAATTGTGATATTTTTTTACACATTGCGATATTTCTTTACTAATTCAATCTATATTGTGATGTGATTGTGATGCTTCATTATTATAATAATACCACACCATTTTCGAGTGTAATTCAAAAGACACCATTTGAAATTCAAAAATTCCATTTGAAATTAAAAAAATATCAATTGAAATTCAAAAATTACATTTGAAATTCAAAGAATGTCAATTGAAATTCAAAACTCTTCATTTGTAATTCAAAAGACAACATTTGAAATTTAAAAGTCGTCATTTGTAATTCAAAAGACACCATTTGAAATTATAAATTATATGCAGATGTTCTCTGAGCTGGTGAAGGTTATAAACTATATATGAAATCACTGACATTTTACATCATTATATTTATTAGTTGCTTATCATTCTATTAAATCTGTTTTGAATTTCAGATGATGTCTTTTGAATTACAAATGACGACTTTTAAATTTTAAATGTTGTCTTTTGAATTACAAATGACGAGTTTTTAAATTCAATTAAATTTTTTGAATTTCAAATGGATTTTTTGAACTTATAATGATATTTTGTGAATTGCAAATAAAATTTTTTAATTTCAACTGGTGTCTTTTGAATTACAATTGAAAAAGGTGTATTCATCTTCTATATACAAGTATAATACTTCAAGTATAATCTAAAGTGAACATGGGGCAGCAATCTTCAAAAATGTGACTAAAATATTAGTTTATTATCAGTCGTCATTAGACAGAAACATTTTACCTCAGAGCCGATTTGCCCTAATCCAGCTACAGACCAAATGTCTGTACCATATGTTTCGAGTCGACAGTGGAATTCACACAACTAATGCCATGATTTTGGCTGCAACCAGTGGTATTTTTTTCATTTCGACCTTAAAAGTACAAATTTGGAGAAGTACTTTTATTTTGCTTGCCTACGCAGTGTAAACACCGAATTTCATGATTCTAACTACATCCTATAGGTGCCGATTTCATCACGAATATCGAAAGATATTTTTATTTTCACGTCTACTCATTCATAGCAATACTTACTCCGAATTTCACTATCCTAACTACAGCCGTTTTGTTTGTACTATTTGTATCCCTTCCCCCCTTAAAAGTAAAAATTTAGAAAATAAAATGAACAAAATTTCCTTCGATGTTCATCATTTAGGCATCGTTGAACAAATTATTGACTCTTGTTATTTATTTTTAACAAAATACTACAACCAAATACTAAAAATATTTAATTTGTCAAAAAATTACTATAAACGTCCAATAATTCGTCAAATAAGTTAATCTGAAGCCAGAGTTAATACTTTAATTAAAGTGCTTTCAAGGGTCTATTATTTCTATTTTTGACAAAAATGCAACACAAAACCAGTAAGGAAAGGCTAAAGTCGGGTAGGCCGACTATATAATACCCTACACCACTCCCTGCGTATGTACCTCGCTTTGACTACTAAACCCAGGTATTTCATGGGGGCAATTTTATGTAGCTCATATAAATTATATAGTTATAGTTCATCCTTAGTCAAATTTAAAGAGTATGTTAAATAATAAAGTAGTTGATCCATATCCAGCAGATATTACGAGTAAAGTAAATATAACATGATATGGAAAAGTTGATCAAGATCCAATGCTAAATACAGATTATACAGCGGTAATAAGATGAATCGGACGGATATTTGAAGTACGCCAATAATAACACTTGAGGCCTGTGCCAAAACATGCGCCTAAATATTTCTCATTCACGGTAGGTATTCCTAGTTGAAACATATAATGATCTGCAAAATTTGATGAAGATCAGATGTAAGATGTAGTTTCTAGAGCTGTAATAGAACAGAATGGGTCCCCATTTGGGTTATACAAAAGTATGGACATATGGGCATCTCCCCAACAAGTATGGGAAGTCTAAAGACGAACGGAGCCGACTATATGATACTCTCACTACAATTCAATTCGGTAAAAAAGTGAAATCGGGAAGGATTTTTGAATCCTGTAAATATATGTGTTTGACACAAAAGATTAAATAGGAAAGGACATTTGTATGGGGGATATTGAAACCTGGGACGTTGTGACCCGCTTTCACCATGTATGTTTATAGGTGAAATATAATATGTAAAGTTTGGCCAAAATCGGTTAAAGATTCGGGAGCAACATTTGTATTGGGGCTATATCTAAATCTGAACCGATCTTACCCACTTTCACCATAGGTGTTTTTAGTTGGATTATTAGATGTTGTGCCAAATTTAAAGAAAATCGGGGACAATATGCGATTTCTATAGCGGAAAAAGTCAAATCGGGAGCGACATTTGTATGGGGGCTATATCTAAATCTGAACTGATTTTACCCACTTTAAGCGTAGGTGTTTCTAGTTCGATTATAAAATGTTTTGCCAATTTTAAAGAAAATCGGGAACAATATGCGGTTTCTATAGCGGAAAAAGTCAAATCGGGAGCGACATTTGTATGGGGGCTATATCTAAATCTGAACTGATTTTACCCACTTTAAGCGTAGGTGTTTCTAGTTCGATTATAAAATGTTCTGCCAATTTTAAAGAAAATCGGGAACAATATGCGGTTTCTAAAGCGGAAAAAGTCAAATCGGGAGCGACATTTGTATGGGGACTATATCTAAATTTGAACCGATCTTAGTTGGATTATAAGATGTTGTCCCAATTTTAAAGAAAATCGGGAACAATATGCGAATAAGAAAAACTAACTTATAATACCCTAGTGGTGAAGAGTATAAAAATTACAGGGGAATAACAAAATTTTTAGTTGTGATTTCAGGGGCGGTTAGCTCACAGACGACTTGATGTAAGAATGAAATATTTTGTAAATCATCATTAAACAGTCCAAAATTTATTTTCGCGGGATGACTGGAAATTGATTTTTCCATTTGTATGTGTATATGGTCTTGTTCAGCAGAAAAAATTTCACCGTCGTCTAAAACTATTGCATCTGATTTATTTATTATTATTATTATTTTTTTTTATAATAATATTTTTAATTTTGAGGATTGTCGGTTGTACATACAATCTGGGGCCTATAGCAGAACTGGATGTTTCTTTGCCCAGGGAGCAGTTTTAATTGAATCTTATGTTTAACGAAACATTCCAAAGAAAGAGTCTTCTGAGTCATCCCTGTCACATAGCCCATCAGATATGCACATTTCACACTAATACTTTTCCTTTGAATCGCTTTCTCAATAATAAGTCCCACAACCCTAATTTAAGCTAACACCACCAAAGACTTTTATCAAAGATACACCACAATATCAAATGGCTTATTCACTACTTGAGCTTGAGAAGCAGAATTCATAAGAATTGGTCTCGACAAACGGATATCGTAATCTTTTTAACGTGAAATTTATTATGATTTTAATCAGTTGTAAGAAAAGTGATACTGATACTGATGGATAACAGTATGATGAGTGGAAGTAATGCTTTGTTGTAACTTAAAATTGAAATTGTGTTGGCAGGATTCGCAGAAATTCCAAGAATAGCCACCTGTCTATTGCCGAAATAACAAAATGATATTGATTGGCATATGCCAACGTGTGAGTGTACTTAACACTCACTTTGATGCCTGACATGAAGTCAACACTAATTATTAATATCCTGTTGTAGATTGTGCCATAGGTTAATGTAGGGTGTTAAAACTTGAATCAAACTCAGTTTACGTTTTTTTGTTTCTGCTCTTACTCAGAGGAGAAAAGATAAAATTTCCTTAAAACTAACAAAGCATTTATGACAGTTGAACAACATATATTTTAGTACGCAATAGAGTCGATGCTGTCGTATATACGAGGATGGTTCCAAAGGGATCATGCGCCACCAAAGTTGTACAGATACATCAGATCAGGCCAAGGCAGGAAAGAATAGGATATTTAGTCTTAGTAGCCGACTTAGGACATATCCAAGAGGAGACATTTTTTAAGCCAGGGAACAAATGACATATGCGAGACATGGGTTAGTACATCACCATCCTATGGTGAAGGGTATAAAAATAAATTCAAACATTTGTTAATTTGATATTTATTCCTCGCCATTTCAAGTTCTACAGACTCCAACTATGACAATCCTATTTGACATCTTTGATGCAAAAAAAACGAACATTTCCTGCCCCGAACTTTTCTTTCTAAACTTTCTAAGGAAAGCCACCCTCGTATGCCCTAAACTATCAATCAAAGCATAAGAGGGCTGGCTAGCACTATCAAGGGAACCAAATGGTAAATCTAAGGAAATCATTGCAAAGTTTCCATGGTGAAAAGTATAAAGTTGCCAGGGGGTTAAACTTAAAATTTATGAATTTCCAAACAATTTTAAACTCAATTTCAAGCAAAACACATTTGTGCCTTACCCCGGTAAGTGGCATTAGTTTTCAACCGCAAGCAAAAAAAACTTAAAAGGTTTCCTTTTCAGAAATCCCCCTTTTCCCTGAAAAACAAGAAAAAAACACAAGAAAATGTCATGACATCCATATCGTTCTTTGAAAATCTCTTAAGACTATTTAATGTAAATACCCAAAATACTCGACTAATTTGCAGCACGTGTAGGAAAGGGAGAGCGGGGGAGAGCGAACGCATTCTCAGGGCTAATTAAAGACTTTATAAAGTTAATTAAAGACCTTCTTCGTAGGGTTCATGGCATGGATAGTACATTTAATTTGCGGTATCCAAATGTGCGTTGAGAGTGTGTATCTGTGCGATAATACCCAAAAATGATACACAAGAGAAATAATTAAAAATTTAATTCAAATGAAATTGACAGAAAATTATGTTGGGAAATTAATGCGATTATGGTGACCTTATAGTATAAGGTGTCCAATCCACTAGATGTGTATGGCCTTTGACATAAACACACTTCTATGGGAAAGTTGAACAAAAGAGAATATACTATGGCGTTTGGAAATGCTAAATTCCCGTGGAGTTGACACTGTCTCATGAGCAAAGCACAATTATACACTCCACGAGAGTATTATGTTTTTGTGCATTTGTTTGCAACATCCAAAAGGAAACGAGTTTGACCCTTCGTTTATTATACAGATCGTCCTAGAATCACTTTCTGAGTCGATTTAGCAATGCCCGTCTATCTGTCCATCTATTGTTGTAATCAAATTACAGGTCGCAATTATTGTCCGATCTTAACAAAAATTGGCATGAGTCAGTTTTGTGGATCAAGGGCGAACGGTGTTTAATTTAAGGCAAATCGGTTCAGATTTAGATATAGCCCCCAACAAATGTCCCTCCAGATTTGACTTTGGACTTTTTCCACCCGATTTTCTTTATATTCTGCACAACATCTTATAATCTAACAGAAACACTTATAATGAAAGCTGGTAAGATCGGTTCAGATTTAGAATACAAACAACCATACAAATGTCGCTACCGATTTGACTTTTTTCGCTCTATAAAGCAACCGATTTTCTTCAAATTTGGCTTAACGCCTTATAATCTGACTAGAAATACCTGTCGCGAAAGCGGGTTACATCGGTTTAGATTTAGATATAGCCCTCATGACGAAAAAATTCTAAAGCATTTTTTTTTAAATTTTTATGATTTGTCTATCTACTCACACGTTAATTTGTGACTACAAAAGTGGCTATGAACACAAAAATAATATAGTTCAAAAGTGGAGCAACATATAACCGAAGGTTGTAATTCGCTACAACGCGTTTGTTTAAAACATTATTGTAGATTTAGGGCATATCGTACTATCAAATTCCATCATTACGCGGTTAATAGCTCCCAAGTTATCAGCATAAAATCGGATAAATAGTGGCTGTAAAGTCATAAATTGTGAAAAGTATCTTTAGAAAAACCCGCGTAACTATTTATCATATTGAGAATATCAAAATATTTTTATAGCATATGAATAGCTGACTTCATTCGGAATATTTGTGTCAGAAAAGTTTCGGAATCCTGAACAGAGAAAGTTTAAATAGAAGCAACTGCAACCGCGATTTTTGGATTTTTATACACCCCACGAGAGTATTATGTCTTCGTGCATTTGTTTGGAACACCCAAACGGAAGGGAGATAGATCCATTGTTAATTATGCCGATCGACTTAGAATCACTTTCTGAGTCGATTTAGCAATGTCCGTCTGTCTGTCCGTCTGTCCATCTATTGTTGTAATCACGATACAGGTCGCAATTGTAGCCAGAACCAAACGAAACTTCGCACAACGAAGTTTTTCGGGACAAAAGGACGAACGCTATTTAATTTGAAGAGAATTGGTTCAGATTTAGATATAGCCCCCATACGAATTTCACTCCCGATTTGACCCTTTTCACTCTAGATACCACATATTTCAACATATTTCAAAATTCGCAAAACATCTTATAGTTCAACTAGAAACACCTGTGATAAAAATGTTTTAGATCGGTTCAGATTTATATATAGCTCCCATACAAATTTCGCTCTAGAATCCACATATTTTAACAGATTTTATTTAAAGTTCGCAAAACACCTTATATTTCAACTGGAAACATCTGCGGTAAAAATGTGTTAGATCGGTTCAGATTTATATATAACTCCCATACAAATTTCGCTCCCAATTTGAATTTTTCCGCTCCATCCACATATTTTAACAGATCTTCCTCAAAATTAGCAAAACATTTTATATTTCAACTGGAAACACCTGTGGTGAAAATGGGTCATCGGTTCAAATTTACATATAGCTCTCATACAAATTTCGTTCCCCCAGAAACCGCGTATTTTCAGAGAATTTCATAAAATTGAGCATAACACGTTAAGCTTCAACTAGAAGAACATATTGTGAAAGTTAGTCACTTGTTTGGATATAGCCCCGATACAAATATTATTCTAGATTTGATAAATTGGACCATGTCATATTAGCCTGTGATTAGGAAACATACAATAAATTTTCCCGTTTCACTTTTTTTACTGAATTGATTTGTATTCCGATAGAAAGTGGAAAGTATCATATAGTCGGCCCGCCCGACTTTAGCCTTTCCTTACTTGTTCAACAATTGCAGCGATTTTCGCGACTGGCTACATATATGTTACAAGCGACATTGGTTCTTAATACACAAACAAAAATTCAGTCGGATCCGTTGACTAGATCGCGAGAAAATCATAAAACAAAAATGTGTTGTCATTTATTTTGGTTTAAGACCAAAGGTTGTGCTGAAGTCTTCAGCAGAGCCCAAAATTAGCAAAAAGGCAAAGTAAGACCTTTATTGTTGCAGCTAAAAGTTGACTGCGCAATTACGTTGGGCACTACCCCATCTCGTCAGAACTTTCGAAACGAATGCATGTCTTTGACTTAAATCAGGGTTCATATTAGTACCAGCGATCACATATGACAAATGAGAAGCGCTGATAAACAAAATATTCCACCAAACTAAGTCGACACACTAAAAATCTCACTTTGCCAATTCAATGTTATGCATGTGCTCGTATCGCTCGCAACAATGCAAAGGTTGTTGTTGTACGGTATGTCCCGTCTTCATTGTACCTCGTGTGTATTGTTGTTGTTTGTATGTGTAGTTGGTCTGTTATGTTGTATGTGTTGTCGTTTATTTTGGTTCAAGACCAAAGGTTGTGCTGAAGTCTTCAGCAGAACCCAAAATTAGCAAAAAGACTTCAGCACAACCTTTGGTCTTAAACCAAAATAAATTACAACACTTACAACATAACAGACCAACAATACATACAAAGAACATAAAACAAAAATGTCATGAGTGAAAATCAGTTTAGCCATGTTTGCCGCGAAAATGAAAATTTTCCAAAAACATCCAATTTGTATTTTTTGTTACCAGGCCCTACCGCAATATCCAGTTTTTGTAAAAAATTTGGAAAATGGGATAAAAATGGTACCAATTTGACTGATGAAGCTGGAATCTTTATATTCGCTGTGTACATCCCAAAAAATGCGTTTTCTACACAACATTGCCAACATTTAAAAAAAAACATTATCGAGTTTACATATTTATGTATTTGAGCATTAATGGCTATGTGCTTAATTCAACATCCATAGTGCTCAATTTTAAACGTGCAAAAGTGGCTATGAACCATAAAACCGCGAATAATAGGAAATTTCGATCGTAGCAATTAGTAATCCACTTTAGATTAAACTGTAGAAGAATGATTCATAATTACTCTTAAAATTAAGGAGAAAATCAGTTTTTTCGTTCTCCTGAAAAGTTGTGTTTTTGTTCATAGCCACTTATGAAAATTTTAATACCAATTTTGGTATTTAAACCAGAAATTATTTATTAAATGTTGTCCAACTTTGTCAGCGATATCGTTCTTCACATAATTGCTTCATTGGAGGAAAGTGCTATCATATTATTCAAAAAGTAACCCTATATATGAAGCAATCACTTCAGCAACCTCATCTTGAATGTATAACATTACATAAATTCAGTATTCGGAGACAGACCCACATCAGAGCAAGAGTGTCTTAGTTCACATTCGGATTTTCCTGTTTTTAAACTGCTTTTACCTCTACTAGTAGCATAGTATTGTGTAGCTATTTAGGTATACTAGTTAAAAGTCTCCCTTTTTAAAAACTTGCCATGTTTGGCAAATATAGTATATATCATCAATTGTTTGGAATCAGAATACCAGAACTACACACTAAGTATATATGAGCCATTCCATGCATTGTTTTGAAGGCAATTTCAATTAATTTTGAAAATGTTGAACTCCAGTTATTAAAATGTTATGATTAAATCGAAGAAGACAAAAAAAACATAATGTCTCGAAATCTCGTGGAATCACCCTATCGTTGGAATATAAAGGGTGATTTTTTAAAAGCTATAGGAAAGTTTTTCAAAAAAAAAACACATAAAATTCAGAAAAATGCATGAAATCTTTATTTGAATCGAGAGTACGGTCCATATAATTTAATGCTTGAAGATTATTTCATGCAAATGTTGACCTTGACTGCGCCTCAAATGGTTCATCCGCTTAGTCCAATTTTGGCATTTCCACGTTTTTGAGTAACAGAGGCCCAATTGCTGCGAACGGCGACGAATCGATAATTGATGGTCATCATTAACACTGGCCGATACAGCTGCGATATTTTCTTCAGTTCGCACTCTACGTAAGCGTGTTGGCGGTTTAATGTCCAAGAATGTAAATTTGGTGCTAAATTTAGTCACAATAGCCCGAATAGCCGCTTCAGTGGGTCGATTAAACTGACCATAAAATGGAAGCGCGCGATGAACTTTCTTAACAGAGCACGCATTTTGTTAATAAAATTCAATAATTTGCAAGCGTTGTTCGTTTGTAAGACGATTCATGGGTTAATTATAGACCAAACTGAAGATGTTTGACAGTGAAACAAAACACGAAACGTGCGTCAGCTGTTTAAACCAGTGTTGCCAAAAAGATAATAGCTAAACAAGTAAGGAAAGACAAAGTCGGGCGTGGCCGACTATATGATACCCTACACTTAGTCATTATACCGTATGGTGTAGGATATTAAAAGGTCATTACATTTGAACCGGGTGATATACGATGCAGCTATAAGAGGAAAATATACTACAAATTCCATACTTCTATCTGTATTTGCAAGAAAATTTAAACACAAACTTTGAATGGGAGCTATATACAAATCTGAACCGATCTGACCCATGTTTAGCAAAGGTTTTCTAGTTGAAATATTAGACGCTTTCCCAATTTGTATGGATTGTTAAATATGTGGTTTCTAGAGCTGAAATAATCAATTCAGTAACGAAATTTGTAATGGAGCTATATATATATCTGAACTGATCTAGCCCATTTTCACCAGAGCCGTTTTTAGTTGAATTATAAGTTGTTTTGCCAAATTTGAAAAAAATCTGTCAAAGTTAGTGTTTTCTAGAGCGGAAAGAGTGAAATCGGAGGAGACATTTGTATGGGAGCTATATATAAATCTGAACCGATCTATCCTATTCTTACCACAGCGAAATATAAGCTGTTTTGCCAAATTTGAAGAAAATCTGTCAAAGTTTGTGGTTTCTAGAGCGGAAAGAGTGAAATCGGAGGAGACATTTGTATGGGAGCTATATATAAATCTGAACCGATCTATCCTATTTTTACCACAGCTGTTCTTAGTTGAAATATAAGCTGTTTTGCCAAATTTGAAGAAAATCTGTAAAAGTTTGTGGTTTCTAGAGCGGAAAGAGTGAAATCGGAGGAGACATTTGTATGGGAGCTATATATAAATCTGAACAGATCTATCCCATTTTTACCAGAGCTGTTTCTAGTTGAAATATACGGCGTCTTGCCAAATTGGAGGAAAATCTGTTGCAATATGTGGTTTCTAGAGCGGAAAAAGTACAATCGGAAGCAAAATTTGTATGGGAGCTATATCTAAATCTAAACTTTTCAAATTAAATAGCGTTCGTCCTTCTCCCATAAAACTTCGTTGTGCAAAGTTTCATTTAGTTCTAACAACAATTTCGACCTGGACTTTGATTACAAGAATAGATGGACGGACGGACGGACATCGTTAAATCGACTCAAAAAGTGATTCTAAGTCGATCGGTACAATAAACGATGGGTCTATCTCGTTTCCTTTTGGGTGTTACAAACAAATGCACAAAGACATTATACCCTGTGGTGTAGGGTATAAAAATCACCCTTTATATAAGGGTAATAACCAAAAATCAAGTAATGCGAGGAATAAGGCAAAACCAAAAACTTTCACTACTTATTTTTCGGATCCGTTTCTAATGATTTTTATAAAGGGATTGTAAAAAAATAAGTACTTCCACGCACGCTTACAACAAGTTAATATATAAGTACTGGGTGGTAGGTATGTTGGTTGACGTGTTGCGGTTGGTGGTTTGAACACACACAGAAAAATATTTCTAGCAACTTCAACTTATTGCAACTTCATTATATTTCAAATTTCGTATGATAAACAACGACACAGCGGCAAGCGCACGTATACACAAAAAAGTACAGTTTTGTTGTTGTGACAAAAGGAGCAGAACAATAAGAAGAATGGTGAATGTGTTTTCCTTTCTTCTTATTGTCGTTGTGTTGATAAGATAGTATTATAATACTATTTTAACAATAAATTAAAACATTTTTTAATTCCAATATAGTTCAACCAGTTAACTTTATGATTCTGCAAAGAAATAACTCACATTCCGAGTAACACGCGCACGCTTCGATTGACATGAAGCCACTAATATTCATCAATCGAAAATATCAAATCGTTTTGAATCTTCGCACGACGGTCGCGGCAACATCGAAATGGATGGAAGACAAAGTTTCACACAACTCAATTTGTAGCAAAACATGTACTTTCTGTTATCAATAACTACTTTTGTAATCCATTATAAAGTGGTCATTATTTCATACTTCAAAATAATGCAGGGCATAATGGGCAGTCATTACTAGGTAATGCTGATAATAATGATGTGTCATTACCGAGTTTTTGCTGGGGTGTCTGTGATATTTAAATAAAATTTCATACAGCAAAAATTCCAATGGTCTTTCTGGCGCTCTTGCTGTGATGCCTTCCTATGAATACATTCATCAACTAGACGAAAGATGCAAGCTAGCAAAAAACGACAACAACACCTTGCAACATGTGGGACAACATTTTTTTTCAACATGTACTCGTACATAGTTCAAAGCGTCATTTATTATGACATACCTGAGTCGCTGTCGCTGCGAAATTCGAACATGGACATATAATTCGTAAATGGAAATAGAAAGATAAATGTTAAAATTGAATTATTGCCGGCCAAAGACAGAGTGGAGCAAATTTGAAAACATACCATCATCGTAACACTCTTGAAGTGATTTGCCTGGCATACTTTCGCAAGTAATCACTTTAAAAATGTATCGATTTTAAAGTGGAGAATACAAAATACATGAGAAATGAGAACTGAAAAAACGCAATGGCACGTATCGCGTAAGATAAATGGCAGTTTCGGACGCGACTCTAATTTTATTCCTGAGGTGTATTTTACAAATGATTTAGTATGGGCAAATATGTGTAGGTAATTTTAAGTAGTTCGATTTGAGGGAGGGTATATTTTAAAGGACTACATTAAAATTAAAGCAAATGAGATATCGTCGACGTCCGTGTGTTTTTTCCCAATTGTTCAGGAGAGCAAAAAAATACTGTGTATTTTTTTCATTTCGCGATAATTTTTTATATAATTTATTTTTGTTTTTTTCCTACACCTATTTCTCATAAATTTATCAAATTTTATTTTCATTATTTTCTTACTTTTTTACGGAATTTTTTAATTGATAAGATAATAAGAGATGTTAAACAATTCATTAATAATATCATTAATTAATTTATCTTCGATATAATATTCATGAGTATTAGTGTTTTAAGATGAGATGTTATGATATGGAATAGAAGTTACTTCAAATAGTAGTTCATCTAAATATTATCTAGTAATAGTAATTTAAAATTTGTCGGACCATAGTTGCCTAATTTGTGTACCCTACACAGTGTGGAATAATGGGTATTATGAGTTAATTTCAAGGCAAATGTTTGTACTACTAAGCAATAATCGAGCAAACCCCTTTAAGATTATTATCAAAGTACAGATAGCAATTGTTGTGCGATCACCGTGAAATTTGACAGGAGATTTTTTCTGTTAAGTTTCGGACCACATTTAATTTTTCCACGTTTCCAATTGGATATTGATCATATTTTCGTTATCATATTACATTTCAGCTGGGGAACACCTACACTTCAAGAGAACAAACAATTAAGGTTCAAATTTTGATATGGGATATGAGATAAAATCGTTCCATCGCACAGTGATAACAAATCAATTTTTTGTAGTTAATTCTGTAACTTTTAAACGGAAAAATATTTTTCGACGAAATTGTACATGACCAGAACAGAAGAATTTTACATATGATTTGCAAAATGATGACTTGGATCTCTAGTGGGTGTGAGGCCAATTAGTTGCTAACCTCGATCATGCCAAATTTTGAAATGATTTCCAAAGCTAAAATTATGCACCGATTGCAAAGATATGTGCATTATATTTTTCCATTTAACTACATATGGAGCATAACATATTAATATATCAATATAGTTTAAGAGTGAGTTATAGGAAAAAATCATCGTAGTTTTGGCGAGTTTGGTTTCGTATTCTAAACATTCCTATCTCATTATTAGCCTAATTGTTAGATTGCTTATACAATTTTATATAAACTAGTTAAACAAGTAAGAAAGGCTAAAGTCGGGCGGGGCCGACTATATGATACACTCCACTTTCTATCCGAATACATTTCAATTCGGTAATAAAGTGAAACGGGAAGGATTTTGTATATGTATGTGTTTGACAAAAAATGTTAAATCGGAAGGGACATATGTATAGTGTTATATTGAAACCTGGAACGAAATAGCTGAAATATAATATGCCAAAATCGGTTAAACATTTGGGAGCAACATTTGTATTGGGGCTAAATCTGAACCGATCTTACCCACTTTCACCATAGATGTTTTTAGTTGGATTATAAGATGTTGTGCCCAATTTAAAGAAAATCGGGTACAATATGTGTTTTGTAGAGCGGCAAAAGGCAAATCGGGAGCAACATTTGTATGGGGGCTATATCTAAATCTGAACCGATCTTACCCACTTTCTGTACAGGTGTTTATAGTTGGATTATAAGATATTGTGCCAAATTTAAAGAATATCGGTTTCAATATGTGGTTTCTGAACCGATTTGCCACAAATTAAATAGCGTTCGTCCTTGATCCACAAAACTTATTTGTGACAATTTTTGTTAAGATCGGACTATAATTGCGACCTGTAATTTGACTACAACAATAGATGGACAGACGGACATTGTTAAATCGACTCAGAAAGTGATTCTAAGTCGATCGATATACTTAACAATGGGTCTATCTCGCTTCCTTTGGGTGTTACAAACAAATGCACAAAGACATAATACTCTCGTGGAGTGTATAAAAAACAACATCAGCCAAATGGCCACCACGACCATGCTTACAGGACCATAGCCTTTTCCACAACAAAATCACAAAGTGGCTGCCCTATGTCCTCGATAGTCTCACGAATTCTATCTTTGTGGTCTTGAATCGACGCTGGGCTGTTGGCGTAGACATTAACTTTCACGTGGTCCCAAAGGAAGAAGTCGCAAGATGTGAAATCACAAGATCTCGGTGGCCAATTGTGATCACCTCTTCGAGAGATAACACGGTCCGGAAAGTTTTCCCGTAAAAGAGCAATGGTTTCGTTGCTTATGTGGCATGTAGCGCCGTTGTCCAGGTCAATACCATCCAACTGCGACCATAAAAAATCAGTAATTATCTCTCGATAGCGCAATCCATTCACAGTAACTGTTGATCCAACCTCATTCTCGAAAAAGAAAGGTCCAATGACCCCGCCGGACCATAAACCGCACCAAACAGTCACACGATGAAGATGGAAAGGATTCTCAACAATAACTCTTGGGTTTTCCGAGCCCCAGGTGCTACAATTTTGCTTGTTGACGTAGCCACCGAGGTGGAAATGGGCCTCATCAGTCAAGATGATTTTTCGATGGTTCCGGTTCATTTTAATTCATGAATTTTAATAATTGCAATGCGTTGTTGAAGCGTGTATCGTTCCATTTTTAGTAATGACGTAGTTTCTACTTGTCAAATGTCATAGAATAAAAGTAGCAGCTACCGAAATACCGGGTAATTCAAAATAATACCTAATGTTGGAAAACCCTGTACTTACGTTACGAATGCCGTGATTAGGTCCGAGCTTATTCATTCAAAATAACTTTTTCTAAATCTGCTTTGGTACAAAACTCTAAACTAGTGTATTAAATCGTTCAAAATTATCCTTTAATAATATGAAATTATTTTTTCCAAATTCGTACTTTTAAGGGGTAAAATGGGAATAGAGGCACAAAGGTGGTACCAAGCAAACGGCTGCATATAGAATAATGAAATTCGGTGTATACATTCCTAGTGCGTAGACACGTAAAGTAAAAGGTTTTTTCCAACTCGTACTTTCATGGGATACAATGGGTACAGAGGGATAAAAATAGTACCAACTAAACGACTACAGTGATGAAATTCGTTGTATACATTCCTCTGATTGCGTAGGCACGTAAAATAAAGAGATTTTAGAAAGTCGTACCCTTGAGGAGCTCAAATAGGAAAAAGGGGATACAAATGGTACCAACAGGCCGCAGCTAGAATCATGGAATTCGGTGTATACATTCCTCTGACTGCATAGACACGCAAAATAAAAACATTTTTCCAAATTCGTACTTTTTACTTTTACGGCAAAAATTGGTTGAATCATGAAGTTAGGTTATTTTGCACTATGCACGTGAGATAATGGATTTTCAAAATTTGAACCTTTGAAATTAAAATAGAATGGAAATACAACCAACTGTAGCACCCACTATCTACTAATATTTATGGTATTTAAGCTTTTTTGAAAATATAAATATAAGAATATTTACTTTTATACCCTCCACCTCCAGGATGGGGGTATATTCACTTTGTCATTCCGTTTGTAACACCTTAAAATATTCATCGGAGACCCCATAAAGTATATATATTCTGGGTCGTGGTAAAATTCTAAGACGATATAGCCATGTCCGTCTGTCCGTCTGTCTGTTGAAAGCACGATAGCGGCCGAGCGAAATGAGCTAGGAGGGTTAAATTTTTCCCTCACAAGGACTGAAAATACCCCTAATATTTAGAGTATTTCAGCATGTTTTTTGAACATAATAGCTTGTATTTACTTGATATTTGCAATTCGCATTCCCTTTATAGCATAAAAGGGCACCAGAGAATGATTTTTATTTGTAGGGGGCGAAATGGGACGAAAAGGGATAAAAATAGTACCAATCAAACGACAACAAATAGAAACATGAAATTTGGCGTGTACATACCTCTAATAGAGTAGGTACATAATATACAAGTATTTTTTCTAAATTTGTACTTTTAAGGGGCTAAATGGGGATAGATGGATAAAAATAGTACCAACCACGTACCTGCACGTAGAATAATGAAATTCGGTGAATAATGAAAGTCGTACTTTTAAGGAGTAAAATGCGAAAAAGGGGATAAAAATGGTACCAAAAAAATGGCCGCAGATAGTATCATGGAATTGGGTATATACATTCCTCTGAGTGCATAGCCACGTAAAATATTTTTTTTTTCCAAATTTGTACTTTATTTTGTTGCTTTTACGACAAAAAATGGTAGAATCATGAAGTTGTGTTATACTGCGTACGTGAGAGATAAGGTATTTTCAAAATGTATACTTTTGAATTCAAAATAGATGGAAATACAACCAACCAAAGGACTGCAGCTGAAAATACACTCTCTATCCCCCAATATTTAGGGTATTTATGATTGCTGCCTTATATTTACTTTATAAATTGAAGTATTATATCCATTATATATAGTATACAAATATTGGTAGCCTTGACTTATTAGTTAAATTTCTGATTTTCATACATTTGAAATTTGTTGCGGACATTCCTCTTGTACCTTGGAAGCACCACAAAGAAAATAAATGTTTTAGCGGGCGAAATGGGACAAAAATGGATAAAATATGGTACCAATGATACGACAACAGCTAATTGCATAAACACGTAAAATAGAGGGACATTTCGAAATTGGTACTTTTTAGGGATATAATTGAAAAAGAGGGATAAAAATGTGACCTTCCAAACCGCTGAAGTTGATATCATGAAATTCGGGGTGTATTCGGTGGTCTGACTATGAAGACTCGAAACAAAAAGATTTTTTTCACAAATTTGTATATTTAAGCGGAGAATGGGGCGAATGGGGATATCTTTAAAATTTGTTCTTTTCTTATCAAAATAAGTCAATTTGTCTTAATCTGAAAATGCTTCTCCCTAATGGCGACTGAAAATCGCCTAATATTTTCGGCATGTTCACTTTCACAATTACAGCATTGTATTTATTTATAGTAGTAGATTTTATGCGCAGTGCGCATAAGTATACATTATTGTTTGAAATAGTAATCAAATATAGTAATGTGCATAAACATATCACAATTTTCGTAATATGGTTCTGTACTTCTATGTCGACATCCTTTAATCTGCTGGTAATACTATTGAATACACTCCGTGGTGGAGGGTATATAAGATTCGGCCCGGCCGAACATAACGCCTTCTTACTTGTTTGAATTGATTTGAAGTATTATTGGAATTTTATTAAAAATGCAAAAAACATATCTTCCCTTATTTAGAGTCGCTGCCCGTATCATCCATTTATTGAAAAATGCTGTGACATTTAGCACAACAAATATATTTTGAAAACATTTCCTAGTTTTATGACATTGTTGAAGGTGTTAACAAACCTAGAATCGATGTTTGAATTCAGACAATATTTCAATCCCTTGTATTTTTAAATATTAGTGTTTACTAGAAAATATGTAATTAATTTTTAGTTATTTGCGGATTTAATATTTGGCTATAATTTAATTTAATTTTTCTTCATTTATTTGGCCCATTTTTGACTGCGTTTTTTAGATGATATATATATATATATATATATATATATATATATATATATATATATATATATATATATATATATATATATATATATATATATATATATATATATATATATATATATATATATATATATATATATATATATATATATAATTAGTAAATTAGTTTAAATTAATACTTATTTATTTAAATTCATAAGTTACATTTTTAAAATGAAAAAACTTCATGAAAATTTAAATAATGTAAGGGTCTGTCGGAAGTCTCCAGATAGTAAAATTAGAGCTCCACATAATGGTTGTGTATTTAATCTAAAATCTTGAAGTGTCCGATTAAGCGCTTGTAGGAATTTCTTATGTGCCATGGTGCAGTCATCCCACACAATCAGCTTGTATGTTTTCAGCATTTTCGGCATGCCTGAACTTTTGCAATATTACAGGTTGGAGAATCAATAAATTCCATAATACATGGTAATTTCAACGCTGAATGTGCCGTTCGTCCTCCATCCAATAATGTAGCAGCAATACCGGGGGAAGCAATATCTAAAGCTATCCCATTTTGAGTGCGGATGTGCGCTAATACCAAAGTGATGAGAAAGGTTATAACTGTGCCTCCTGGTGCATCGAGAAAAAAGGCCGCCGCTGTCATTTGTTACTGCAGTTATAATTTTATCAAAGGCCACAATTTGCAATTAATAGAGTTTTTTTGTTGCGACAAACAAACGCAAGTCTTCAACATTGAATTGCCGTTCTCTTAGCAAATCCCAATCAATAATGTCAACGATAGAACGTTCAGGCACCATCAAGCCAAGTTGATTAAGAGTTTTGTTGCTGATGGCTAGGAATATGTCTTAAATATTTATCAGCGTATCATTGAAAATGTTAATCGCAAATGATATAGAATCGTAACGGTCCGATAATGTTGCAAAATGTCCTCACTCATACCCTCTTTGAATTTTTCCCACATGTCTTTTGGGTTAGATGGCGAGCAAGTTCTTAATATTGTCGCAAACAAAGTTCGTATCTGGAGATGATGACAGCTGACAGAAGCATACATTAATGTGGTCCCCCAGTTTCTGACACGCCTCTCTCAACTGCTCTTAAATTTTAAACTGAAGTGAGTCCTCTCACGTTAACTTATAACATTCCCAAATAATAACATTCTGCGTTGTTTGGGTGTACGGTATAAACACGGCCCAATGCATATGAAGCGTAAACAATTTGATACCCATCTACTGGAACACCTTGTTTGGTTCGAGTAAGAGGAAACGCGCCAGTTGTTCATACCATGACCTCTTATATTCAAGAACCAAACCCTTATCTGAACGTAGCGGCAGAAAAAAAATCGGCACGTGTTACTTTATAGTCCCTTTTTGTAGCATGACCTTTTTATAGTCAAGGGTCATCCTCTGTTCGTTACAAAAAAAATATTGAAGTGAATCAATGTATTTTGGTATAGTTTTAAAATATAGTGTTTGTGATGCCCATTTGTCGTGCCTTCCCCTATTATAGCCAGAAAACGTCCCCTTTCCACAGGCTAGATACAGTAAAATTTTCAAGAGAATCCGTTATTCGTTACTTGTTTTGTGATAATTTTAATATATTGTTCGTGTGGGCAGTCTCACGTCCATTTGTATCATCACCATTGTATAGTCACCATTCAGAAACTATCCTCAGTTCATAAGTTAGTCACAATAAAATTGTCAAGAGAATCTGCACTTCGGAACGTGTTTTATGAAAGTTTTAAAATATAGTTTGTGTGGGCGGTGCCATGCCTCTTTTTCGTATAATGACCTAGTATATCCTGGAACCATACTTTGCCCAGAAGTTAGCTGCAGTAAAATTATCGAGCGAATCCACCCATCGGTATGCATGTTGTGATAGTTTTAAAATATTTTTGTGTGGGAGGTACCACCCCCCTTTGTCCTATCGTGACCTAGACTATCCAGTAATCATCCTCTGTCCAAAAGATAGATACAGTAAAATTTTCAGGCATTTCGGTCCACCGGTTTGGCGTCCTATACGGAACATACAGACATACAGACACACATTGATTTTTATATATATAGATATAGATATATATATATATGATTATGATTATTGTGAAATCAGCATGCCAGGTTTAAATGGAGTATTCATTGTTTTACTTTAAATACAATATCCATTCTTTCCATTATCTCAACGAAAATCAAGCATAAAAAATTCAATCAAATCGAGCGCTAATCAAACAACACAAAAAATAACAAATTCTAAGACGTCAAAGAAAATATGTTCGCCAAATTATTAAGAAATCCTCAGTCGAATATCATAGATATTATAAAATCAGCATATTATAGATTCATATGATATTCACGTATGGAATTTTCACACACATCAACACAACACAATACAAGGATTCCCGACAACCAAATTGAAAACGGCGCCAGCAGCAAATATTATTAATCTCCGAAGGTTTTAAAGCAAAAACACGCACACACACAAACGAGTCAAAAATTAAATATCACTGGCAATTTCATGGCAAATTATAAGAAGCTGCGAGAAAAAGAAACCTGTTCAAAGCGTTGAATTAATTACGGACTCCACCACCGCCCCAAAGGCAGATTGGCAAAAGCAAATCACTGATGAATGATTTGGCACATCTACGTTTTTTCTTGTGTATTTTGGAATGCTTCGCCGGATTATTGAAAATATGCCAGCAGAGTGTTGAAGTGATACTAAGAAATGAGTGGTTAAAAAAGTGTCTGCGAAATATTATGCCAGTCATAAATATTTGAGGCGCCACAAAATAACAATTGCCCAGTAAAGAATGCAAAGAAACGCAGAAAAAGCTGAACAAATATGTGTGAAGGATATTAAAAGGACAACAACAGTTCGTTCTCCAATGAATTATGGCATCAGAGAGACGGCGATAGCCAACATTCGGTTAAGTACATACGCCCCCACCATGTAGAGCAAAGTTTAATGCGAAATATACTATGCCTTGCCTACCAAGGATTATTTTATAACTATTAATCATACTTTGGGGATGCTTTAAATCGAACGAACGAAAAAACAGCAACAACAACAACAACATAGATGACAAAAGAGTAGATATGGCTTTGCCGTAAGTATCATTAAGTTGTTGAGGACAATATCGCAGTTGCTGCCTCTGCCTCGGCTGCTGCTCGTTGTCAATTGTTGTTGATGATGAATAAATAACAAAAATGGCCGATAAGAAAATTACGCAGGGTTCTGATTGACCAACTGATACAGTAGACCATAATTGCCGCGGGGAGATTAATTAGCTTCCTAATTACTTATTGGCCAAAAAGAGGCTATTCTGCCATTAGGTCCGACGGCACAAGGCATGAGTGATGATTACAGCCGTGCTGCGGATATTTAAATTCTAAATTTCAAATGCACAAAGGATAAACCAATGAGGACCAATGATAAAGGAGGGTAGGTATTTTGAAAATCGTCTTAGGCTATGAGCTCTGATAGTATTAAGACTAAACGAAGATCCTAGAATACATTTGGAAAAATTAAATAAATCCTTGGCCTGGCAGCTGGAAATATGTTTGTGAAACTAAATTAAGAACGAAAAAAGTAGGGGACGGTTAGGGAAATGGCGTGTCAAAATACACACTAGATTTTAATTAAATAGCAAACACTGTCCTTTTTTTCAAGTGTATTTTCTATTGAAATACTCTTTCCCTAAAAATTTAATCTTTATTTTCTAGATAAATGGGCAATTTTTAAAGCTTGCCTACCTGATTGTGGAAGTTGGTATCTATCATTCAAGATTTTTATGAAGACAATGCCAAAACACCTTATTACCCAGAATACGAATTTTTACTAATCTTATTATAATGTCGACAATACTGACTTTATGGCAACTTTTAAAGAATAAATTTTTGTAGACTTTCGAAAGTTAACCTTCGCTTTTTGAGAATTTGTGTTTCCAAATGGAAATTTTCGAATGATTGGCCAAACTAACATTTATGAAAAAATCGCCAAATTTAATGATAAAAAATCACAATTTTACATGGTCAAAAAATGTAAACTTTATATTTATTTAAATATCCATTTTTAAAAACTAAATTCGTACAACTCCTAAGCTATTCACAATGTGAACCACACCAATGCACCCACAAAGAGTGACTGTTTGGTGCGGTTTATGGGATGGCGGCATCATCGGGCCGTACTTTTTTCAAAATGAGGCCGGTCAGGCAGTTACTGTGAATGGTCTTTGCTATCGTGAGAGGATAACGAACTTTGTATGGCCCGAACTGGAAGATAAGGATGTGGACGATATGTGATTCCAACAGGACGGTACCACTTGACACACAGCTAACGAAACAATGGCTCTTTTGCGCGACAAATTCAATGACAGTGTTATCTCACGTGGTGGCGATGTCAATTGGCCGCCAAGATCATGTGATTTGACGCCGTTAGACTTCTTTCTATACGTCGATAAGCCAGCAACAATTCAAGAGCTAAATGATGAGATAATTCGTCACATTAACGACATAGAACCTCAATTATGCATCAGCGTCATTGAAACTTTGGACCATCGGATGGAGGTGTGCCGCAGAAGCCGCCGCGGTCATTTGGCCGATATTTAGTTTCACACATAATTGAACCACATCAATATTATCATAATAAAAAGAAATGACAATAATTTCCTAAATAATTTGAGTTTTATTCGAAATCAACATCCGCTCTTAAAATTTATCCTTAAAATTTTAAGAATATTCAATTCCGAAACTACAAAATCAATTTATTTTTACATCTCTAGAGCAAAAAAAAATTCTATGAAAAAATCTAAGCGAATTTTTCTTAGTTGGTCTATTTAAAACGATATTAAACAAAATAAATTCGAAGCTAGTTAGGTTTCTGACCTTTATTCACGAAACGGTGCAGTGTACGGAGGAGAAAAAGTTTTGGCATCAAACCCAGATTTTTTTACGTATTTACTGTGTATGTTCATAAACTGCAATAAAATAAATATATCTTAATAAAACATTTTTTATCTATTGTTTATTTATTCGACCTTTGTTTAAACTATTATAATGTTTGTTTATTTAAAACGAGCTCGAAGTCTTTGTTTTTGTATTTTTAAATTTTATTAATCAAAATTTCGTCATCTTCAGGATTCAAAATAATACACAGAAAATCTTAGTATAGTCATTGTCTTCTAATGTTAGAAATTTTCCAAAATTGTCACCTTGAAATAACGACCTGATAACCTGCAAAGTATGTATCGACACATAAAGGCAATCAAGCCATTTTCGTACGTCTTTTGAAATTACGTTAGAATCTAAACGACATGAGCTAGCAAGTCCAACTTTTCCAAGAATACATTTAATGGTTGTACATCTGTTGAGACTGTAAAAAGGAGAATTCGGTTTAGAGGGAAAATTTTTTCCTTAACATGGACATAAAGTTACCAAAAACCGCATATTAAGAGTATTTAAGCAATTTTTCTGAAGATTTTTGTCTTGTATCTACTTGATAATGGGTTAGAAAGAGGCAACAAGAGATAAAAATAGTTTCAATCTTATTAAGACAGCTAGAAGTACGAAATAATGTAATGTACAATGAAGGAACAACAAATCATTGAATTCGATGTAAACATTAGGCTTAGTCGCGGCCCACAAAAATAAAAAATATAATTTTCAATCACACCACTGGAATAACGTTTGAATTGTTTAGTGATTAATATATTTCGTTCCTAGATCAAGCCTTTCGTAAGCTATACACTCGTGAAAACACCCCTAAGAATCATGTTTTGTGCATTAACTAATTTTCCTAAATGATGGACATCGAAAGGAAATTTACGCCGTAGTACTATTTTTGTAAAAAGAGTTTGAAAATTTGGACTCCGTAAACTCATCGGCATAAATTATTTTCACACAAATGGAGTCCGTGACATAATTTTTCGTCAGATATTCATCATTTGAGCATCATTCAAAACGTATTGATTCCTTCTATTTTTTTTCAGGATACCTTTTTGTCGCCATAAAAATATTTAATGTACTTTGAAGGGTCTCTTAATTCAGAAAAAATAATTGGATAAAAAGTGCAACATAATGGTGACCGCAGTAATTTTTGTTACGTCACGCAGCCTTGGTGAAGTTCATTTGACTGTGTAGACGTGCAGTATAAGGTTCTTTTTTATGGTGGGAAACGGGCGAAATGGCTAAATGAACGTTTAGAGTTGCGAATAATAAATAAGTCTTTGGATATTCGTACGGATAATTACCAAACTCGTACTTTTAGGGCCGTGGTAGTTTGTAGGTGTACAAGAATCGCAATTGGCATACAAAATATCATACGTTTTATAATTAAGTTTCTACGTAAAGTCCACTTCGTGGACAATCAGAGAAATTTTCATGATGGGAACTTATCTAGTTTTAGAGATACATACAAAAAAGTAATAAATAATATATCAATGGAGACTTGATATTTTCTCTTTGATTGAATGTAATGTAATCTTATTACATATGTAAGCTTTATTAATTTTCTTCAACATTCGTAGAAATTAGTGCACTAACGCCACTATCTGCGTCGTTAATTAGGACTGAGAATAAGTGACGCAAATCGAAAGAATATGGAAATATTCCATATCCACGAACATTTTATGGTAAATCCAGATTTTTATACACTCCACGAGAGTATTATGTCTTTGTGCATTTGTTTGTAACACCCAAAAAAAAGGCAAGATAGACCCATTGTTAATTATAACGATCGACTTAGAATCACTTTTTGAATCGATTTTACATTTTTACATTTTTTGAATCGATTGTAGCCAGAACCAAATGAAACTTTGAAACGAAAGCTATTTAATTTGAAGAAAATCGGTTCAGATAGAATAGGTTCAGATTTAGATATAGCCCCCTTACGAATTTCACTCCCGATTTGACGTTTTTCACTCTAGATACCACATATTACAACAGATTTTCTTCAAAATTGGCAAAACATTATATTAGGAAAGTTTAAAAAAAACACATAGAATTCAGAAAAATTCATGAAATCTTTATTTTAATCGATAGTACGGTCCATATAATTTAATGTTTGAAGGTTATTTCATGCGCCTCAAATGGTCCATCCGCTTAGTCCAATTTTGGCATTTCCACGTTTTTGAGTAACAGAGGACCAATTGCTGCAGTGGGTCGATTAAACTGACCATAAAATGGAAGCGCGCGATGAACTTTCTTAACAGAGCACGCATTTTGATAATACAATTCAATAATTTGCAAGCGTTGTTCGTTTGTAAGACGATTCATGGTTAAATTATAGACCAAACTGAAGATGTTTGACAGTGAAACAAAACACAAAACGTGCGTCAGCTCTTTAAGCCAGTGTTGCCAAAAAGATAATAGCTAAAAAATCACCCTATATTTAAACTAGGAACACCTATGGTGAAAAGAGGTCAGATCGGTTCAGATTTATATATAGCTCCCATAAAAATTTCGCTTTCGATTTGGCTTTTTCCGCTCTATAAACCACTGATTTCAGATTTACTATAGTTCCCGTATTGACTTTTTCCGTCCCAGAAACCACATATTTTCACCGAATTTCTTCAAATTGATTGTGAAAGCCCGACCAGGTAAATTCGGCAAGTGAGTTGTGCTTCTCGTTCGTTTGTGAGAATCATCTCCTTATAGAGGCCGGGTTTGATGTTGAAAAGTCGCTGCGAAGCCACTTGAAAAGACTTTTGACATGGTCGAAATCATGATCGTGGTAGTCTGCAGCCAAGTAATAAATGTCACCATGCCATTTGTAAATAAATTTGCATTCTATTAAATATAGAAGCAAAATGGTCCTGAGCCAGGAAAATATCCCAGTTCAAATCAAATTTCTGAATTTTTTAAAATCTATTTTACCTTCGAATAAAATTTGATTTTCCAATCAGTGGAATTAAAACAAGAAATTGCACTTGTAAAAATGTTGATCAAAAAAGATGACTCAAGTCGAACAAGGTTTTCGAACCCAATTAATTTGTCTTTGGCTACGCAAATCAGATCAATGCAAATTATGTATAAAATGTCAAAGTTTATACAAAAAGTTCTGATTATAAGAAGAATTCGATTATCAACTCCTATCACCATCAAATCCCAATATGAAAGTGCCGTACATGTAGATCATAGGATCAGCATTTTAACCTCAAAGGACGTGGTTTAAATTGCGGCACAGCTTGTGGTCATAATGACAAAATATGTTTGCAAAATTTCATCAACATCGAAAAGGGTGAGATTCACAAATACCGTGTTTGTCGGTGATCTGACACGGACGTATTTTTTGTTTTAGAAAATTTAAGCCTTGATTTGAATTAAATCGAACTTAGTTTTATTTAGATATCGTCAATACTGTGAAAACCTTACGTTTTTTGAGAAACGAGTAAACACTTTAGCTATGTGAAATTTTATTCGTATAATGGCCAGCCTGGTTGAAATGCTAAATTTATTACCAAGAAATATTCCGTATTCCCCCTCTGTGCAGAGTACCGAAAAGCATGCGAATTGCACAACTATAAATTTGTTGTTTGTGTCGCCGCATAAAACAATAGGAAATCAGATCATAACAAATATTGAGATAAGAATGAAAATCAATAAAACTGTTGCCGAATATTTAAATGACATAAAAAACCAAGATAAGTAGAATAGTAAACCACACACCCATGGAACGAATGATACGCTCTTCTAGCACAATTGAAGGCAATAATGAAATCTTTACGGAATGAAGAGACAAATTCAGTAGTTACTAGTTTTATTACCACTTCAATAAACCAACAAAATTGAGAAATTCGTTAATGAAATTTAAGGAATTGAGATATACTAAAAAACTTTACAAATGAGAGGACATTTTGAAAACGAAATGTAAACTATGACTGAATTTGGTTGGTTTTGCTTTCAATATATTCATGTAATTTTTTTGCGAATCATCACTTAAAAACGTAACAAAGAATGAATGTCTGAACATGATTAGAAAACGTGAAATCCAGTGGTAATAACCACGTTTCTAAATTAGCTTTAAAATATATTTTACAAGGTTGCGAATGAATAATATTAACCTCAATAAATAGAAATCATACGCCACCCACTCTATTTGTAACTCTTCGAAGCATATTGAAATGAAACAATATAAAATTAGTAAAAGTAAAAGTTTTCAATTTCTTGCTCAATTGATGATTATAAACCAAACGTGAGGACCATACAGAAAGTTGAGGAAAATGTCCATAGTTAAAATCATATACTTACAGGTCAAATTAAACGCATGACATGTTTCGGAGCACAAATAAGATATGAACATCTATGTAATAGCATATCTATATAATAAAAATGAAATGGTGTTCGTTGGTAATCGCATCACTTGAGAACGGCTGAACAGATTTGGCTGATCTTTGTCACAAACTGTTCGTTGTAGTCCGAACTGGGTTTTAAGATCAAAAAACTTTTGGATAGTTGACGGCAAAATAGGAATATTTTTAAAAAACCGAAAGTGCCTTTTTCTGTAGAATTTTTGAATGAACTCAAGGCTATAAGTATCAATTCAAGCAATGGATATGCGAAATTCTTTATGTTTATGTTCGTTACGATTCTGCCAAAGTTTGCGGAACACAAAAATTCAGAAAATTTATAAAGAAAAGTAAGCAAATTCGGACGAAATGCAAAAAATCTTTATATTTTATGCACTTTTGTCAGAACTGACATATTTTGTTGCTTCATTTTTATTTGGTTCATAGTTCCAATCAGTTATCAGTTCGTAATCGGTCATCAAATAAACAAGGGAATCCAGTTACACGTATTTCATGTATTTTCACCGATTCGTGAACCTGAAGACATTTCTGAAAATTCACAATGAGGCATTGAATGAAGACATGCAATTGATATTAGACCAACTAGGAATGACATCGCCACACTATCCAATGCACTAAGCATTTAATCAATGCAAAAACAATGTGAATATGATGCATTGCGAGAATAAGATGCTTATGGAACACACGGCTTATGAACGATTGAACTATGGTGATTCTTCTTGGACGCACCCGGTGAAACCGGAAATCCGTTTTGATTGGAGCATTTTTGGCAAAAATTAAATTGAAAATTAAAGCGATGCACTCAGTTTGCAATGAATATGGAAATTAACGAAACTCCAAAGATATGCGGTGGCCAACGTTTTGATCGGTCCGGAGGAGTGTACTATGGCACACTGTTGGTTCAATGATTCTGTTGGGAGTTGATTTTCGATTTACATTACGGGCGATTGTACGGCAATCTCCAGCTGACGAACAGAATCATATGTTGTGGAACGGCCAATCTGGAGTATTTTCAAAATAATTGCTGGACATTTTCACTAGAAAATTTCTGTTGATATTGCTAGTGTTGATATTTAGATTTTTTCAGTTCGTGTTCCCATACGTTGCTCCAAATCGTGTGTCGTTGAGCGAACATGGTATATTTGGCTGCAAAAAAACTTTGAATTTGAGGATTCTGTTTCTAGAGAAAATTATATTAACAACGGCAGACTATCGCCTCAGAATCTTCAGTTAATACTAGATTAGTACAGTGAAATGACACTGGGAAGTGGGGAAATTAACGAATATCATATTGAAGAAACTTCTTACAGGAAAGCACGATGATGGTAATTCGGAAATTAACGTACGACACTCATGAATGATGAAATTGTAGTGATTATACTCTGGATGATCAGTTTGGAACCATATGACTATTTTGATCGTGTAGATTTTGGCTGCTATTCTCTCGCAAAATGTAATTTTACCGCCTTCATCAGAAATTGCAGTGAAGTTGTTGAAAAAGGTCGAACAGCTCATTTAGCAATCAAATTGGCGTTGAATACGCATATTAAAGCACTTCCAACGTGTAAACTGTCGAAAAGCTGTGTCGCCCGGTATGAATATACGATGTCTCACATAAATTTGTTGGAGAAATAAGACCGAATAATGACTACACCTTTTTCAATTGTAATTCCAAAGACAACATTTGAAATTCGAAAGTGTCATTTGTAATTCAAAAGACATCATTTGAAATTCAAAACTCTTCATTTGTAATTCAAAACTCGTCATTTGCAATTCAAAACTCAATTTGTAATTCAAAATGCAAGTTATTATAAATTATATGCAGATGCACTCTGAGCTGGTGAAGGTTATAAACTATATATGAAATTACCGACATTTTACATCATTATAATTATTAGTTGCTTATCATTTTATTAAATCTGTTTCCAAAACTGCATAATATGTATATTTTTCTTAAATACGTTTGTTTACATTTTTGAATTTCAAATGGAATCTTTTGAATTTCAAATGGAATAATTTTCGAATTTCAAATGAAAACTTTTGAATTTCAAACGGTGTATTTTGAATTACAAATGGCGAGTTTTGAATTTCAAGTGGTATCTTTTGAATTACAAATGACGAGTTTTGAATTTCAAATGATGAGTTTCGAATTTCAAGTGATATTTTTTGAATTTCAATTGATATTTTTTGAATTCCAAATGGAATTTTTGAATTTCAAATGGTGTCTTTTGAATTACACTTGAAAATGGTGTATACCGATTTTGTTTGCAAAAGTATATTTTGAGAGGATGATTATAATGATTCTCATGATCTCAATATTTAAAAAAAATTATATAAACAATATTATCTTAGCATATGTTGCATTTATTAAAAATGCAAAGATAAAAAATATAATTTGCATAAAAATCCGCTGCTATTTATTAATGATTTTTTAGTGATTTTTACCAAACACCGCCAGTGATTCCACGGCTTACTCCACCCAATAAACTAATTGAATTCGAATACGTCCGTTTGTGGAAAACATCGCGACATATAAATTAAGTACTATCAGGCGTTTCGAGTTAAAGAACGACTAATCTGCACAATTATATTCAAAACACTTGCATGAAATTGTCAATGGCAAAATCGCCATTGAAATGTCGATTTTCTGCATTATATTCCCATCGATTTTTTCACTTCAATGTATGACAAATCAAATTCATGCTAAAGATGTTCAAAATCCACTTACGCGAACGAGGAGACACTTCCATTGGCGTAATCTGAATTAGATCGTATAATTAAATTGAATATCGATATGCAAACGTTAATCGATATCACTGAGAACAAAATATTTCTCATTCCAGGATGGCTTAAACAACTGAAATAGATTTTCAAAAATTCATACGACGAAATATCGACAGGAAAATTTTTGTCGGGTCAGCTAGTTCCAAATAAATTCTGCTACAACATTAAAACACTTCATACATAAATTGCTTGTGTTCTAACTAACCACAAGTAATATATTTCAAATATATAATTATAAATGACATTTCGATTGCAAATCAACAACGGGTCATAGATTTTAATTGTAGACATGTGCTTATATCGCACAATATAGTAACTAATGCCCAATTTTCCGGCACAATTTCTGTAAATAAATCTCCTTATGTCACTAAGTTTCCAAATCCGCAGTGATTTCCCTGATTTCCATCGTACCATCTCGAGATGAAATTCGGCTGACAGAAAAAAATTGTTGAAGATTACATTCAATCAACACTTCTTAAAGGAATGTACGTATTATTGTACGCATCACAATAAATCCGACCGACATACATTCACAATTACATTAAAAAATATCACAAAGAGTATTTAATCTTGAAAACATCTACGGAGAATGTGGGTTACATCGGTGCACGTTTTTATATAGCCCCTTCGCGAATTGCAGAGAAGAGACATATTATGACGGTCTTGGTCACATTTCACCATCGCGTTGATATTCACATTCACTTCGGTCTATGTCTCTCCCGATTCTCGTCGTTTTAGAAGTCTCAAAGTGGATACTATTTTTAAAATTTACCATGTTATGTAATATTTAATCTAGAAACATATGAAGTAAAAGTGGACCACACTGTTCTTAAGTCACATACATACGTTTCAGTCCATGTTTTTGGCCAAAAATATGTACGATCAAAAGTTATAATTTGTTCGTTCTTTTGGAATAATTATGTCATATAATCTTATTCCAAAAATGTATCTATTATAAATATTCACGGATTAACTTGACGGATAAAATTAACTTTTTAAAGATTACTGTTTTCACAAACTCAGTATGATCTAATCTTTCAATTCCACGAAAAATGCTGCCTAAATGGACACATTTAGACAAAAGATGTACATATAATGTTGTGTCAACAAATAAATATATTTTATTTCAATAAATATACGTCCTATAGTTTTTATTTATATACCCTCCACCTCCAGGATGGGGGTATATTCACTTTGTCATTCCGTTTGTAACACCTTAAAATATTCATCGGAGACTCCATAAAGTATATATATTCGGCGTCGTGGTAAAATTATAAGACGATATAGCCATGTCCGTCTGTCTGTCTGTCTGTCTGTTGAAAGCACGATAGCGGCCGAACGAAATGAGCTAGGAGGTTCAAATTTTTCCTAAATGTGTCTTATGGTTGTAGATCGGTTGAGATTGAAAGTGGACGAAATCGGCCCAGGGGGAAACATTTTTCCCTCACAAGGACTGAAAATACCCCTAATATTTAGAGAATTTCAGCATGTTTTATGAACATATTAGCTTGTATTTACTTGATATTTGCAATGCGCATTCCCTTTATAGCATAAGAGGGCACCATAGAGTGATTTTTATTTGTAGGGGGCGAAATGGGACAAAAAGGGATAAAAATGGTACCTATCAAACGACAACAGATAGAAACATGAAATTTGGCGTGTACATTCCTCAAATAGAGTAGATACATGATATAAAAGTATTTTTTCTAAATTCGTACTTTTAAGGGGTTAAATGGGGATAGAGGGATAAAAATAGTACCAACCTAACGGCTGCACCTACAATAATGAAATTCGATATATACCTTCATCTGATTGCGTAGACACGTAAAATAAAAGATCTTTCCAAAATTCGTACTTTTTGGGGTTCAAATGGAAAAAGGGGATTAAAATAGTACCTACTAAATGACAGCAGCTAGAATCATGAAATTCGGAGTATACATTCCTCTGACTGCGTAGACACGAAAAATAAATTGTTTTTTCCAAAATTCGTACTTTTAGATGTCGTACTCTTGAGGGGGCAAAATTGGAAAAAGGGGATAAAAATGGTACCAACAAAATGGCCGCTGATAGAATCATGGAATTCGATGTATACATTCCGACTATGAAGGGAAAAAGGTTTTTTTTCGAAATTTGTACATTTGGGCGGAGAATGGGGCGAATGGGGATATCTTTAAAATTTATACTTTTCTTATCACTTTGTCTGTATCTGAAAATGCTTCTTTCTAATGGCGACTGACAATCGCCTAATATTTAGGCATGTTCACTTTCACAACTTCAGCATTTTATTTATATATAGTAGTCGATTCTAAACAGTGTGCATAAGTATACATTATAGTTTGAAATAGTAAACAAATATAGTAATGCGCATAAAAATATCACAATTTTCGTAATATGGTTTTGTGCTTCTATGTAAAGTCGACATTTTTTAATCTGCTGGTAATACTGTGGAATGCACTCCGTGGTGGAGGGTATATAAGATTCGGCCCGGCCGAACTTAACGCCTTCTTACTTGTTTTTTAAATCATTTTCATTCAATCAAATTAAAAACAAAGGAAACATAACCGAAACATGAACTTTGTCGATCATATATGTAGTAAAAATCTTGGCACACGAGTTGTTTTCCCCTACGTGAAAATGAACAGTTGCAGGACAATGGTTAGAACTGGTCCCTGGAAGGTAGGGACCGGTGCTAGTTCTAGCCCATATGGGCAACAGTCCCTTTTACATCGGTTTGTCATTGGAGGGGTGAATTGACACCCTGTGGTATGCCTTGGACATGTCCGCTGTCTGTAAACTACAACAGCACATGACTTGAACCATACCTCAAGAGAAATTCCCTAGGAACGGTCTCAAAGGACATAAACTGGACCAGAAAAGACTAAATTGTTGCAGAAGTTGACAGAAAGCTTTGTCTTTAATTACGTCGAGACATGAAGATATCTCAGATATTATTTTTAGCGAATATGATAGATTTGCCCATATTTTTCGGAATTCACATCTTTTGTGTTAATATGCCTAAATATATCACATAAAATGTATAATGATTTTATTTAGATAAATATAAAAAATAAGAAGTGAGTTGACACTTTATTCACACTTTGGGCCAGTTCTGTGATATGTCTCTATCGACCTATCCCAGGAGAGGTACGTTTATTTCCATCAATTTCCCGTGAGCATACAAATCTTAACTATAATTGATCACTGGTCATGCACAATAATAATTGCTGAAACCATTGTAAAGAAAATCACTGATGTATGCTTGAGAATAATTAGTATAGCCTATGTTAAGGCTTTACACATTCTGCATATTTTAGGGAGTTTTTCCAGCAAAATATATGCCACAAGAGTTAATAATGATTTGATCTAAAAAATATTTCACATAAACACTATGCACAACAATGGTTGATGAAACTATTTGGAAAAAATATCACAGGCGTGTGTTTGACAATATATGAAGTTTCAATTGCCTACGTTCAGTCTTTATCCCAATTCTACATATTTTAAGGAGATATGTAAGACAAATTAAATATGTAAAGTACATTCACATTAGCAGGAATAGTGCCCACTCTGAATTAACTGTTAATCCGCTAGCAATTCACTCAAATATAGGAATATATGCGAAACAAAGCTTTGTACCAAAAACTTGGTACCAGTGTTGGTTTCGAGTTCAGTTGTAGCAAACAAAGAAATGTTTATTTGATTATGTTCAGGCATTACTCTATTCGGCATACTTTAGGGAGTTTTTCCAACGAATAATAAAAAATATGCCGCCAGAATTTGTACTAAATTGAACTAATAAATATTTCATAATAAAAACTATAGACAACAATGCTGGCTAAATCGTTTGGAAACAATATCACAGACGTGTATTTAAGAATATATGAGACTGCAGTAACCTATTATCAGGCATTATGCTATTTTGTATACACCATTCTGCATACTTTAAGGAGTTAGACGAATATGCTGCAAGATTTGAGCTAATAAATATTTCATAAATATAATAATGTACAACAGTGGTTGATGCCACCAGTTGGAAATAATATGTGTGGTTGAGAATATTTAGCATAAAACATTACTCCATTCGGCATATTTTAGGGAGTTTTCTTATTAGTCAGCGGATAAGTGATACAAATTAACTATATAAAGCACATAAATTTGAAAGAATGCACCCGAATCAATTATAACCTAAAGGGTGATTTTTTAAGAGCTTGATAACTTTTTTTTTTAAAAAAACGCATAAAATTTGCAAAATCTCATCGGTTCTTTATTTGAAACGTTAGATTGGTCCATGACATTTACTTTTTGAAGATAATTTCATTTAAATGTTGACCGCGGCTGCGTCTTAGGTGGTCCATCCGCTTAGTCCAATTTTGGCATTTCCACGTTTTTGAGTAACAGAGACCCAATTGGTGCGAACGGCGACGAATCGAAAATTGGCGGTCATCATTAACACTGGCCGATACAGCTGCGATATTTTCTTCAGTTCGCACTCTACGTAAGAGTGTTGGTGGTTTAATGTCCAACAATGTAAATTTGGTGCGAAATTTAGTCACAATAGCCCGAATAGCCGCTTCAGTGGGTCGATTAAACTGACCATAAAATGGAAGCGCGCAATGAACTTTCTTAACAGAGCACGCATTTTGATAATAAAATTCAATAATTTGCAAGCGTTGTTCGTTTGTAAGACGATTCATGATGAAATGTCAAAGCATACTGAGCATCTTTCTCTTTGACACCATGTCTGAAATCCCACGTGATCTGTCAAATACTAATGCATGAAAATCCTAACCTCAAAAAAATCACTCTTTATATAACCAGTCTTATAGGCTATTCGAATTTAATTGTTAGTCTGCTAGCATTTCAGTTTGATCTTGTGTTGAATAGAAGTGAACAAAAAAAATAACATAATACTAACTATAATTTAGTGCTTAAGAATATTTAGTATACACTATGTTCAGCTGTTACTCTATGCTGCATAGTTTAAGGGCTTTCTCAATTGAATATGAAAAAAATATGCCGCCAGAATTTATATTGATTTGAAGTTTAAACATTTCATAATAAAAACCACAAACAACAATGTTTGCTGAAATCATTTGAAAACAATATCACAGACGTTTATTTCAGAATATATGATACTTCAATTGCCTATGTTCAGGCTTCGTCGTATTTTCCATACTTTAAGGAGTTTTTTATAAATCGGCTGTTAAACAATATTTAGTATAGCCTATGTTACGGCATTACACCATTCTACATACTTTAAGGAGTTTTTCGAACGAAAAATGGATAGTATTCCAGAATTGATTTTATGCTGAATAGTAGCAAGCAAATAAACATTTCACAATAATAACTATAATAGAGTACTGGTCATGCACGGGAACAGTTGCTGAACCCACAGCAAATAATATCACAGATGTGTACTTGAGAATATAACCTATGTTCAGGTTTTACCCTATGCTGCATACTTTAAGGAGTTACTAGAGCGATTAATAAAAACATATGCCGCAGAATTTATATTGATTTGAATTTATAAATATTTCATAATAATAGCTATGCAAAACAATGGTTGCTGAAACGTTTTGGAAAGAATATCGCAGATGTGTGATTGAGAATATATTAGTTTTCATTGGCCTATATTCTGGCCTTACTCTATTTTACATACTTTAAGGTTTTTTTATAAATCTGATTTTTAATGAAAAGTGCATACTTTAAGGAGTTTTCAAACGAATATTAAAAAATATGCCGCCAGAATTGATTTTAAGTTGAATAGTAGCAAACAAAACATTTCACAATAATAATTATAATAGGATTAATTGCTGAACCCGCCGCAAACAATATCACAAATGTGTGCTTGGGAATATTTAATATAACCTATGTTCAGATATTACCCTATGCTGCATACTTTAAGATCTAATAATAAAAAATAAAACGAAAGAATTTATATTGATTTGAACTAATAAATACTTTATAATATAAACTATACACAATAATGGTTGCTGAAACTTTTTGGAAACTATATCACAGATGTGTGCTTGAAGAGTTTTTTATAAATCCGCTTTTAAGTAAAAAACGAATATTTAGTATAGCCTAAGTTCAGGCATTACACCATTAAGGAGCGTTTCGAACGATTAATAGAAAATATTTCGCCAGAATTGATTTTAAGTCGAAATAAACATTTCACAATAATAACTATTATAACGTTATGGTCATGCACAGGATTATTTGCTGAACCCACAGCAAACAATAACACAGATGTGAGCTTAAGAATAGGGTAATGTCTGAACATAGGCTAAAATGTTCCGACATTAACCTATGCTGCATACTTTAAGGAGTTTCTCGAGCGAATAATCAAAACTATGCCGCCAGAATTTATACTGATTTGAACTAGTAAATATTTCACAATAAAAATCACAAACAACAATGGTCGCTGAAATCATTTGAAAACAATATCATAGACGTGTACTCGAGAATATATGACATTTCAGTTGGCTAATTTCAAGCTTTACTCTATTTTGCATATTTGAAGGAGTTTTTTATAAATCTCAGTTAAAGAAAATTTAGTATAGCCTATGTTCAGGCATTACACCATTCTGCATACTCTGAGGAGTTTTTCGAGCGAATTATAGAAAATATTCCGCCAGATTTGATTTTAAGTTCAAATAAACAAATAGACATTTGACAATAATAACTATTATAGGAATATTTGCTGAACCCACAGCAAACAATATCACAGATGTGTGCTTGAGAATATTTGATAGAGCTATATTATATTCAACTTATATTGATTTTAATTAATAAATATTTCATAATTATAACTACGCACAACCTGCTGAAACCTGGAAACCATATAAGAAATGTATTTTTGAGAATAATGTCATATATTCAGTTGCCTATGTTCAGGCTTTATTCCGTTTTGCATACTTTAATGAGTTGTCTTTATAAATCAGCATTTAAGTAATACAAATTAAATGAGCACAGCTCCCTTCTGATTACATAAATTGTATTCCAAAAATAAACACACAAGAAAAAACAATAATAATAATTTAATTTGACCGGAAATTAAATTTAGCACAAAATGCTGCTCTAAACGAGGAAGCAGCAGAGCTTCGTTTGGGGAGGCACAACTTCGCTTTGTCTTTGGAGCTTTGGTGTGCGGTAAATCTCTTACACTCGCTGCCCCTTCGCAACTTTTGTGCAGTTTAACTTCTTTTTTATATTCGTAAACACTCACTTTATTAGGTTTTGACAACTCGACTCAACGATTCATTAGAAGTTTCGTCTTTTCCTGTGTTTTTGGATTTTTTTCCTGTTTTTCTGTTTTTTGCTTTTCTTTCACATGGATTTTTGTATCTTAGCCAGGAAGCACAACAAACAGAGTGTCTCTAATGTTGTTCTGCCTTGTTTTTCCTGCTTTGATTTTTTGCTTGCTTGTTTGTTTCAAGTAATATTTGCTTTCGACGTATTCAACTTTTTGCTTTCTTTTTTTCTTGCTTTTGACGATATATTTGCTTAATACATATACAATGTGTTGGATATGGACTGTCGTTTCTGACTGTGTCTCTGTGCTACGTTTGCACTCTTCTGTGGCACACTACTGCTTTGGGTTTTCGAATAAAGCATATATAGCGGACTTTTTAGTTAAAACAGTGTGCCAAACAACAACAGCAACAACAACATGCAATCGTCTCCGATTTTTTTTTGTATATAAAACAGAATTTGGTCAAAACAACAACAACAAGAGCAGCAGAATGACGACAACAACAACAAGCAAAGCAGTCTGTATGTAAAGCGAAACATCGGCTTTCATCGTTTTCACACAGTTTACAAATATTCTCCGAATACATTGGCCCCACAAGAAAGAATCAGCAGCAAAATGCATACCATGTGATGATGATGATGATGGTTTTCCCCAACAAAAACAACATTTACTCTTTCAGCGTCGTTTTACAATAACAATTTTCTCTTTGGGTCACAAAGCTCATTTGCAAACAAACAAAAGAGGGAAAGGCAAACACTCAAAAATTCATCACTCCTCGTGCGGCAAACGCCACATCTCCTCACAGCTCCCCCTGCCCCCACACAAACGCACATCTCAATCAGCGAAAATTGCTGACGAACGAAACCTACTTTTAGGAGCCAGCCAGTTCGTGCTTTTGCACAAAAGTATGCTTTACATTGAAACATTGTTGTTAGTCTGCCGTTCGTGCTCTGCCCCTCTTTTTGGCATTTGTTTTGTTTTGGCTCGTGGCTCGGTCGTTTGTTCGTACATTTTCGTTATGTGTTCACATATTCCCGACTGTACAGAAGGCGGTTGTGCGAAAGAATACGATATATTCGCAGCGCCTATTTGGCAGAGTGCCCATTTGTGTATACTACAGTTGTTTTGCTATCTTTTGTTATCGGCTGCTCAATGTGAGTGAGCCGAAAATGCGAGTAGGTTCTCAGTTTGAGTGAGAGGAGGAAAGAGTAATTTTCTAGTAGGGGCATCAGCCACAAAATGAGTGTTCTCGCAGGAGAACTCAGTGAATTGTGGTGAAGTTCATTTTCGAACATAAACATTGCACCTCTAGCGAGGTATGGAACATAGCGGGTGATGGGTATTTTATTAATTTCATTTAAATTGCCGGTAAAATGTCATTAAATATATTGCGATGTTGTGATTATATTATATTTTTTATGTCATTAGTTTTGAAAACATCAGAAAATAAATATTTTTCACAAAATTTGGCTTTTGTGCAAATATAGTATTTCTTTTACAGCAACAACATTAAGGCTGTTCTGCTTGGATAACTAAGTTGCGATAAGAAAAAACTAAAAGTTAAAATTTCAATCAAAATAATTTTTTAATTGTCGCCAATGCAATATCAGTGTGTATGAAAACAAATTTTGAAAAAAAAATATTTTGTGTTAAAAATATTGGACTTAGCCTGCATAATTATCCAGTATAAGTCAAGTTTATCGAGGCTAAGTCCAAAAACGTCAACACAAAATTAAAAATTTGTTTTGATACAAATATTTATATTGTAGTTGGCGACAGTGTACAGAGGCAACAAACGGCCAAAAGTAAATAAATTTTGATGTCAAATAAAAGATAACTTCTGAAATAACACCATTACGTATTTTTTTTTTAAATATACATATATTCATAATGTAGGTTTTACAGTGGTTCCAACTACTATATTCTAACAAAAAAAAAACGTTTATTTGCAACTTCGAAAATGTATTAAGCCAGGATTTCTCTGTCAGCTTTTTGGTGCAAAATTAAGCATTTTATGATCATTTGAGTTGTAGTCTTCATTTGTGTATGCTGTTTGTGAAATTTGCGTATGTATTTACTTGTGTTTTAGGAGTTCCAAAAAATAAATAAAAACATCCAACATTGATTGAAGTAGAACTGTAAGAGGAGGAGGAAGAAAAGGTTGTGACTATACACCATTTAGTAGTCCAAGGGATTTATGATAAGTACTATTTATCTAAAGTTGCAGTTGTTTGCAATATTTTTATTAGAGCCATTTTAAGTGGCCCAAATTATAACAAACGAATATTTCCTCATTATTAAAAAAGTGGGAGTTTTCATGTTGTCCCTTGAAAGGACTACGAAGTTTCAAAGAATAAATTTTTTCCAAAAAATGTTCTAAATACTTATTCCCATCCTATGATACCGCAATAAGTGTCAAATTAAAGAGGAAATGATAAGCGAAATTTAAATTTAACTCTTCAAGTTTATCCTTTTAGTATATATATTTTATTCATACTTAACTTTTTAGTGGGGGGAAACTTGAAATGGTTGTTAATGCTAAACTAATACAAATAGAACCATGAAGTTTGAGGTATTTTTAGCAGATATTTTCTCTTTAATTTGTCACTTCTATCGGTATCGTAGTGAGCCACTAAGTATTTAAAACATTTTTTGGAAAAACTGTTGGCCTGTAATTGTAATCCTTTTAGGGGTAACATAACTCCGTTTCGTCTACAGTTTCAGACGCAGACTATACGGTTCAAGTGTAACACATTCTTTGGGTAAATTATATATTTACCCCGAATATATCCCAATATTAAATTATCAAATTAATAATAACTTAATATAATTATTATACCCTCCACCTCCAGGATGGGGGTATACTAACATTGTCATTCCGTTTGTAACCCCTTGAAATATCGACCTGAGACCCTATAAAGTATATATATTCTTGATCGTCATAAAATTCTAAGACGATCTAGCCATGTCCATCCGTCCGTCTGTTGAAAGCACGCTAGCATCTAAACGAAAGCAGCTAGAACGTTCAAATTTTCCACAAATGCGTCTTATAGTCGTAGATCGGTTGGGATTGAAACGGGGCGAAATCGGCCCAAAGGGAAAAAATTTTCCCTCACAAGGACTAAAAATGCCCATAATAATCCCCAATATTTTAGAATATTTAAGTATGTTTTTTCAATATGTCTGCTTGTACTTACTTTGAGTATTACGAATGCGCATTCCCCCGATAACAAAAACGTGCACCATAAAGTGACTCTTTTTTGTAGGGGGTGAAATGGAGCAAAAAAGGGATAAAAATGGTACATATTATACGACAACATCTAGAAACACGAAATTTGGTCTGTACATTCCTCTAATCAAAATATAGATACAAACTTTCAAGGGGTAACCAACCAAACGGCTGCCCCTAGAATACTCAAATTCGGTGTATACATTCCGCTGACTGTGTAGACACGGAAAATAAACGGATTTTTCGAAATTCGCACTTTTTGGGGTCAAAATGGAAAAAGGGGATAAAAATAGTACCAACCAAATGACCGCAGCTAGAGTCATGAAATTAGGAGTGTACATTAGGGCGTACCTCAAAAAAAAAAGTTCGCCGTACACCTTCGAATATGAAGTATTATTGAAAGGTAGTTTCAAAAAAAAAATTTTATTTTTTTATGCCGAACGTAGGGGTCGCGCTTTTACATTTTTCTATATAACTTGTATTTATAAACGGATTTTAAAGTGTGATACATCGATGTTTTTGTCTCGACGAGGCCGATTTTTTTGTCTTTGAAGTCATTGAGCTCAAGCACCCCCTTCTGGTACTTACCCATCATTTCTCAGTTGCTACTACCCTAATGTACCACTCTAATAATCGAAAATTAAAGCTCGCATAAAATCATGAATCATGTTTGAGCTCAATGACTTCAAAGACAAAAAAATCGGACAAAAACATCGATGTATCACACTTTAAAATCCGTTTATAAATGCAGAAGTTATATAGAAAAATGTAAAAGCGCGACCCCTACGTTCGGCATAAAAAAATAAAAAAAATTTTTTTGAAACTACCTTTCAATAATACTTCATATTCGAAGGTGTACGGCGAACTTTTTTTTTTTTTACTTGTAACCTGGTACGCTCTAGTGTACATTCCTTTGACTACGTAGACATGGAAAACAAAAGGTTTTTTCCAATTTCGTACTTTTAAGGTATACAATGGGTACAGAGGGATAAAAATGGTACCAACCAAACGGCTACACCTAGAATAATGAAATTCGGTGTATACATTCCTCTGATTGCGTGGACACTTAAAATAAACAGATTTTTCGAAATTCCTAGTTTTTGGTGCTAAGTGAAAAAGGGGATAAAAATAATACCAATCAAATGACCGCAGCTAGAGTCATGAAATTCGGAGTATACATTCCTCTGACTGCGTAGATACGGAAAATAGAGGAATTTTTCGAAATTCGATACAATGGCACAGAGGGATAAAAATAGTACCAACTAAACGACTACAGCTAGAATGATGAAATTCTAATTGCGTAGAAACGTCAAGGGGGTAAAAATGGTGCCAACCAAATGGGTGCAGCTGGAATCATGGAATTCGGTGTATACATTCCTCTGACTGCATAGACACGCAAAATATTTTTTTGTCCAAATTCGTACTTTTTCTTTTACGGCAAAAATTGGTTGAATCATGAAGTTTTGCACTATGTATGGATTTTCAAAATTTGTACTTTTGGAATTAAAATAAAATGGAAATACAACCAACTGTAGCACCCACTATCTACCAATATTTATGGCATTAAAGCTTTTTGAAAATATAAATATAAGAATATTTATTTTTTGAATTGACGTATTGGTAGCCTTGCCTTATAAGCGTGGTTTGAAATAATTAAAATATTATATTCATTTATAAAATTATTTTTTCAATATTTGCATTTGATTTGATTTGGCTATATTAAACAAATTATATTTTCCTGTAATATTACTGCACTTCTACGAAAACCGACAACCTCTGTGGAATGTAATCCATGGTGGAGGGTATATAAAGTTCGGCCCGGCCGAACTTAACGCCTTTTTTACTTGTTATAATCTTAAATTGTGTTCTTATGTATGTGTGCACATTTGCAAAGTCCAAATTTCAACATTTAATTTTCGCGGTTAAAGGGGAGCTCATATCTTGAACTTTGTGTCGTCATGCCTCCAAATATGACAAGTGACAAGGCCAATAAAACTTACTTAGTTCGTCTTGGCCATATTATAGACGTCATCCAACAAGGGAGAGCGACCTCCATCTCAACTGACACACACAGATTCAATCAAATTAAAAAATCTTGACCACATAATAACTTTTCAAGTGTACAAAATAAAAAGCAAGTAATGAAAGGCTAAAGTCGGAGGGGCCCGACTATGTGATGCTGTCCATTTTCTACCCATTACAATTGAATTCGGGGAAAAAAGTGTATTAGAGTGGCTTCAAAATAAAAGTTGTCAATGTTCTCGACTAAAATAAAAGAAGTTTCTAATCTAAATCTGGCCCGAGCCAATCAAACCATACCACATTTTTACGATTTTAGTGTAATTGTTGATGCATTTATAATAAAAGTCACAATAACTTCCACATTCTTAGTTCGATTTATGTTTTATGTCAACGACCCCGTAGTTGGAGAGGTATTTATCGCCAATAGCAATTTTTGGAACTTCTCAAACTATTAAGGGCCGCCCATATTTTTAAACTGTTTGTCCTGAATATGTGAAATAAGAACTGAAATATGGGTTCATTAGCATCGTCTTATGCGAAGTTAATTTTTGGAAAAAACTCAAAATCTTTTTGAAGATTTATTATTTCTAATCGACTTCGCCAATTAGATTAGATTGAATAAATAAGGTAGTATTATTTTGATATCACCTATTTACCTTTTATAAGAATTCATTGTTTAATTTCAAGTGACTCTTTCAGTCAGCGTTTTGGTGAAATTACATAAATTTTTCCGACCACGTTTATTACTCAAATGTGTTTCTTTTACTTCTTACGTTGATTGTTTTCAGGACTCGAACACACTACGCCACAAACACAACTGCTGTGTTAAAGATTGCAAGATGAAAAATATATTTCCAATGTCACTACAATTTTAATTTATTCAATATTGAATATAATAAAATTCTGATTTGAAAATAATTAAAAAAAATTATTGGAATTTAATTAAATGTTGTGTAAACGCCGGTTATGTTTTTTAGTTACTCTGTGTATTCACAAAATAAATCCATAGCCCATTACATATTCAAAATAATTTAATATACTCTATATATAATAACTCATATGAATTCATAATTTTATTGGTTAAAATACAAACAAATGAATTCAAGTAACGAAGGGATAAAGTCGGGCGGGGCCGACTATACGATACACTCCACTTTCTATCCGAATACAATTCAACTCGGTAAAAAGTGAAAACGGGAAGAATTTTTGTATGTTTCCTTACAATACTCTAATATGGCCCGGTCCAATTTGTCAAATCGAAAAGAATATTTGTATCGGGGCTATATCCAAACATGGAATATAGTGACTAACTTTCAAAATAAGTTCTTCCAGTTCAAATATAACGTTTTGTGGTCACTTCAAAGAAATTCGGAGAAAATTTGTTGTTTCTGGGGCGGAAAAAGTCTATACGGGAGCGAAATTTGTATTGGATCTATATGTAAATCTGAACCGATCTGACCCATTTTCACCATGGGTGTTTCTAGTTGAAATATAAGATATTTTGAAAGATTTGAAAGAAATCTGTTAAAATATGTGGTATCTAGAGTGAAAAGAGTCAAATCGGGAGTGAAATTCGTATGGGGGCTATATCTAAATCTGAACCGATTTTCTTCAAATTAAATAGCGTTCGTTCTTATCCCGAAAAACTTAGTTGTGCAAAGTTTCATTTGGTTCTGTGTACAATTGCGACCTGTATCGTGATTACAAGAATAGATGGACAGACAGACAGACAGACAGACAGACGGACATCGCTAAATCGATTCAAAAAGTGATTCTAAGTCGATCGGTATAATTAACAATGGGTCTATCTCTCTTCCTTTTGGGTGTTACAAACAAATGCACAAAGGCATAATACTCTCGTGGAGTGTATAAAAAGTGAAAACGGGAAGGATTTTTGTATGCTTCCTAACCATAGGCTAATATGACCTGACCCAATTTGTCAAATCGAGAAGAATATTTGTATCGGGGCTATATCCAAACATGGAATGAAGTGACTAACCTTCACAATAAGTTCTTCCAGTTGAAGTTGAAAATACGCGGTTTCTGGGGGAACGAAATTTGTATCAGAGCTATATGTAAATCGGAACCGATGTGACCCATTTTCACCATAGGTGTTCCTAGTTTAAATATAAGATGCTTTGCCAATTTTGAAGAAAATCTGTTAAAATATGTGGATTCTGGAGCGGAAAAATTCAAATTGGGAGCGAAATTTGTATGGAGCTCCCATACAAATTTCGCTCCCAATTTGAATTTTTCCGCTCCAGAATCCACATATTTCATATGAAGCAAATTTGTTAAAATATGCGGTATCTAGAGTAAAAAGAACCGATTTTCTTCAAATTAAAAAGCGTTCGCCCTTGTCCCGAAAAACTTCGTTGTGCACAGTTTCGTTTGGTTCTGACTATAATTGCGACCTGCATCGTGATTACAATAATAGATGGACAGACGGACATTGCTAAATCGTTTTAACAGATATTCTCCTCTTTAATTTAGTATTAATAAGAATTTAAAATTTTGAAATTGGGCAATATGATGAGGAAATGGCAATATATATGATTGAAGCTACACCAGGTTTACAATAATGTGATGCAACCAGTAAAAAATTATATGTAAAAGGAGTATTCCTGTAGGGAAACACCTATATAACACGAAATGTGGTTATATGTCGACGTGGGGAAGACTGGATATGGTTCGAGTAATGTTGTGAATACGTCTAGAAAATTGTTTGACAATATCGACAATTCACCGGCATTATTGGCCCTAAATTCATAGAAAATATGACTATTGCAAGTGGCTATCCAATAAATATGACATTAATTCACGAATCACATTTAATAAGAAACTCAATAACTGTAAATGGAATCGCTTTCGAAGAAGGCATGAAGCAAGTCATAAAATATTCCGAAAAAACGCCAAATTGATGAAATGGAATTGAAACTGGACTAAAATAACTCTTACCGTAAATATTTTTTCTGTAAACTCTCTTTTTTGTACATTTCTCAAAACAAATTTTCCTAAAATATAACCAGATGGGAAGCTTTCTGTGTTGTTTCTATTATTTCTCTTATATTTGGTTCATAAAGTTACGTTGATATGTATATATATTTTAAATATAATCAATTAAATATGCTGCTCAAAATGTTCAGATCACATGGAAAACACATTTAGCATGATCTTAGAGTGTTTTGGGCTGATGTAATCATTTTAAAACATCAAGACAAAAATTGAAAATAGCCGGTATTGACATTTATTACAAATAGGGTTAATGTACTCCTGAAGATCTTTCAAACAAGGTATAAAACTTTAAATCGGAAATTGTGGAAATTTCAATGTCTATAAATCTGCAAAAAAAACAAATTTTAAAAATTTTTGGCTAAGACACGTGTAAAATCTTTTTTAAAGAAGAATATTTTCTGAAATTTTCGAGAAAATCGGAGCGATGTGGATTTGTTGAACATTTGGGAGCAACATTTGTATTTGGGCTATATTTAAATCTGAACCGATCTTACCCACTTTCACCATAGATGTTTTAGTTAGATTATAAGATATTGTGCCAATTTTAAAGAAATTCGGGTACAATATGTGGTTTCTATAGCGCAAAAGTCAAATCGGGAGCGACATTTGTATGGGGGCTATATCTAAATCTGAACCGATCTAGCCCGCTTTAGCCACAGGTGTTTCTAGTTAGATTATAAGATGTTGTGCCAAATTTAAAGAAAATCGAGCACAATATGTGGCTTTTAAAGCGGCAAAAGTAAAATCGGGAGCGACATTTATATTGGGGCTATATCTAAATCTGAACCAATCTTACCCAATTTCATCATAGGTGTTGAAATATAAGATGGTTTGCCAATTTTAAATAAAATCTGTTGTAATATGCGGTATCTAGAGTGAAAAGAGTCAAATCGGGAGTGAAATTCGTATGGGGGCTATATCTAAATCTGAACCAATCTTACCAAATTTCAGCATAGGTGTTTCTAGTTGGTTTGTAAGATGTTGTGCCAAATTTAAAGAAAATCGAGTACAATATGTGGCATTTAAAGCGGAAAAAATCAAATCGGGAGCGACATTTATATGGGTGCTATATCTAAATCCGAGCCGATCTTACCCAATTTCTGCATAGGTGTTTCTAGTTAGATTATAAGATGTTGTGCCAAATTTAAAGAAAATCGAGTACAATATGTGACATTTAAAGCGGAAAATGTCTAATCGGGAGCGACATTTGTATGGGGGCTATATCTAAATCTGAACCGATCTTACCCAATTTCATCATAGGTGTTTCTAGTTGAAATATAAGATGGTTTGCCAATTTTAAATAAAATCTGTTGTAATATGCGGTATCTAGAGTGAAAAGAGTCAAATCGGGAGTGAAATTCGTATGGGGGCTATATCTAAATCTGAACCGATTTTCTTCAAATTAAATAGTGTTCGTCCTTGTCCCAAAAAACTTCATTGTGCAAAGGTTCATTTAGTTATGTCTACAATTGCGACCTGTATCGTGATTACAAGAATAGGTGGACAGACGGACATTGCCAAATCGACTCAAAAAGTGATTCTAAATCGATCGGTATAATTAACAATGGGTCTATCTCGTTTCGTTTTGGGTGTTACGAACAAATACACAAAGACATAATACTCTCGTGGAGTGTATAAAAATTGCTTATTCATTTTATAAAAGCTAAAAATACATATGTGTATGTACATATAAAATAGTTCAAAGAAAGAAGCAGTAACTTTTTTCAATAAGTGTAAAATTTGTAGATTCTGTATCATAAGGGTTAAACAAATATTCTTTGGTGACAAAATCGAATACGATGTTTTTTGACGAATATCATATCGATTAGCAATATCAATATCATTTTGCCCCCACCCATTTTATGGATGCTTCTATACTCAGTTGAACATACTTTGAATTTACTGCATGTGGGGATTGAATAATGATGCCCTCCTTACATCAGTCAAAGACAGATCTTCCAATAAAATTGAGTTGTTAAGGTTAATCCAATCATCCAATCCTCACTGCTCACTGTTTACACTTACATCTTAAGCGGAACGGAAAAGATATTGTCGTTTGAACAGCGTCGCCTTCAAGAGTTAACCTTTGCTGTAAAACAGATAAGGCCAAATCATCTTCCGAATCCCATCTTTGCGGGAAAAGTTTATTCCAGGTAGCTCTTATTATGGTCTCATTTAATTTTCCCCTAGCTTTGTTCAAAATTTTTTATAGTCCATTTTTAAATTGAAATAATCGGAGCATGTTCCTTTTTACAATAACAGGATGCTGACAATATTAAACCACAAACAATTTTTTAAATTCATCGACATATTTTAGGTCCGTTAAAGAGTCCTGAGCCTTTGTATTTCAAAGCAATAAAAATGTCTCTTATCAAAAAACATGTTTGTGAAATGTTGACTGTTTGTAAATATAATTATGAAAAAATCGAGCCTCCATCAGCGACAATTTGTTGTGTGGCTTTATTCTATGTTTTGCCTCGAGCATGCGCTTTAATAGCCTAAAAGTACGTTGCTACACGTGTGTGGCAACGTCAACAAAATGCAAACCAAAAGTGAAATATGTAAAAAATATCGATTTGTTTTTATAATTTATTTTGCTTTTTCTGTAATATTTTCAAAGTGTAAATTATTATTGCTGTGCTACATGTCCCCATATACGAGTACGTGTTGTTGAAGCAACAACAAAAAATGTTAGCTTTGTGTGCAAATGATGTCACAGGTATGTGTTGCAAAATAGCAGGCCCTTGGCAAACAAGTTTATTATACATTCAAAAAAGATTTCAGTTGAATTGAAGTTATTTCTGTAAGAAAATGAAAGATAGAAGGTAATTTTTGTGTGGGGGCTATATCAAAACATGGACTGATATATTCCACTTTCGCGTTAGATATTCCTAGTTGACAGACAGACTTTGTTAATGATGATTTTAAACCGATAGTTATATTTAAAGGGGGGCCAGATTTTTTTCTGGTTGTTACAAAAACTGGGGAAATCCAATCAGAGAACAATATTAAATAATTGATTTGTTGGCCAAATCACTTTTACTGAGACTATTATCTATATTACAACAGCTTTTGCTACTTTTTCGAACACCACTGTCAAAGTGCCAAAGTGGTCCCCACAATTACCACACTGTCGCAGCTGCTGCTGCTAACTACTGCTCTGTGTGTGTAAAAGGGTTGCAAAAAATCAGTGACCACTTGAATACATAATGTGTTAATAATTGATTGATAAAAATGCAATTTCATAAACAACTGATTTTTGCTGTGTTCAACGAAAAAAAAAAACTTCAAAAATATCTACGTTTTTGTTAGGCAATAATTGCCAATAAAAAACCTAAATTAAATTAATTTAATGCAATGAGACTTTTATTAATTAAATAATTGAAAAATGTTGTTAGACCAAAGCTACAGATATGCGAAAATAAATATTTTTACTGCAATTACTACAGAGTGTGTATCGATAGCAAACAAACAAGGCAACATAACTATTTACTGAACATGAATACATGGCCAGGAATTTAATATTACCATAGAAAATTTACATAATGCAGACATTTTCCATAGAAAACATTGATGCATTGATTGAATATTAAATCCTGGATTTATATTCTACGCCAAAATTACCAGTACCTTTTGACCAGTACATCATACCGACCTTATTTTATGAAAACTGTGTTAATATTTACATAAAAAAGGAATTCTTTAATTGCGAATAAAATATATTGAAAATAGTGGATAATTTTATGCCACAATTGTGGGTATACCCTCCACTGAGGTACTATGCATTTTGTTTGTAACATCCAAGAGGAAGTAAGAAGCAGCCTCTTATAATCAAAGTATACATCAAAATTACTTTCCGATACTAACAAACCCGATTTTAGCTATTGGAACCGATTCTAGAAAGTTTTTGCACATATCATTTCACCTAGGAATATCTGTAGTTAAAGTACATTACATTGGTCTATACTTTGACCACACAACTATCCCTTCCGATTTGACATATTTCGTCTGGAAGCTACACGATTCATATTTGTATACCCTTACTCTACATAGTAGGAGGGTATATAGTCTTAGAGACAGACAAAAAGTGTAAAACATTGAAGGAGTTACTAGTTGTTGGAGAAGTTTGCATCAATTTCAATTCATGCAAAACTTTTGACATATCAATATTTACTCCAAACTTAGTTTAAGTTCTATGATGTACCTCCCAAACAAACATCTAAGATACTAGTTTAAAGTGCAACCAATGCAATTAGATATTTGATAATGTTAATACCCTCCGTATTTGTCTTTATGCATTCGTTTGTAACACCCAAAAGGAAGTGAAATAGACCCGTCGTTTATTATACCGACTGACTTAGAATCATGTTTTATTACACCTCCTATTTCTGAATCTGTATGAAAAGATGAATGTTCCTGTGGCTCAAGGACTTCGAAAATTAGAAATAATTTTAATCCTTGAATATCCTGAAAAACATATCTTTAATTATACCCTACACCACGAAGTGTTGTTGTAAGTTAGTTTCGCGCCAAATGTTTGTAACACCAAGAAATAATCGAGCTAGACCCACCTTTAAGTATACCGATCGGCTTAGAATCACCACCTGAGTCGATTTAACGATGTCTGTCTGTCCGTCCGTCCGTCTGCTGTCCATCTAAGCTTGTTCGCACTCTACAAGTCGCAATTGTTGTCCGATTGTCATGAAACTTGGCAGAAGTTATTTTTTCTGGCCAAGGACCATTGGTATTGAATTTGGAGGATTTCGGTTCAGATTTAGATATAGCCCCCATACAAATGTCGCTCCCTATTTCAGTTTTTCCGCTTTAGAAACCACATATTGTACCCGATTTTCTTTAAAATTGGCGCAACATCTTGTAATCCAACTAGAAATACCTATGCGGAAATTGGGTAAGATCGGTTCAGATTTAGATATGGCCCCCATACAAATGTAGCTCCCGATTTGACATTTTCCGCTCTAGAAACCACATATTGTACCCGATTTTCTTTAAAATTGGCACAACATCTTATAATCCAACTAGAAACACCTATGCAGAAATTGGGTAAGATCGGTTCAGATTTAGATTAGCCCCCATACAAATGTCGCTCCCTATTTCAGTTTTTCCGCTTTAGAAACCACATATTGTACCCGATTTTCTTTAAAATTGTCACAACATTTTATAATCGAACTAGAACCACCTATGCTGAAAATGGGTAAGATCGGTTCAGATTTAGATATAGCCCCCATACAAATGTCGCTCCCGATTTGACATTTTCCGCTCTAGAACCACAAATTATACCCGATTTTCTTTAAAATTGGCACAACATCTTATAATCCAACTAGAAACACCTATGGAGAAATTGGGTAAGATCGGTTCTGATTTAGATATAGCCCTCATACAAATGTTGCTCCCGAATGTTTAACCGATTTTGGCCAAACTTTACATATTATATTTCACAAATAAACATACATGGTGAAAGCGGGTCACATCGTTCCAGGTTTTAATATACCCCCATACAAATGTCCTTTCCAATTTAACATTTTTTGTCAAACACATATATTTACAGGATGCAAAAATCCTTCCCGATTTCACATTTTTACCGAATTGAATTGTAATGAGATAGAAAGTCCGTCCATCTTTAGCCTGTCCTTACATGGTTGGGAGATGTCCATTTGTCCATACTTTGGTATAACCCAAAATGGGGCCCCATTCTGCTATATTACAGCTCCAGAAACTACATCTTACATCGGATCTTCATCAAATTTTGCAGATCATGATATTTTTAAACTAGGAATACCTACCGTGAATGAGAAATATATAGGCCCATGTTTTGGACCAGGCCCAAAATGTTGTTATAGGCTCCCTTTTGAAATGTCGGTCCGATTCATCCTATTACTACTGTATAATTTGTATTTGTCTGTCGGATAATTGGATCAATTACCATATTATTAACCATATTCGTTAAATATGACTAAAGACTAATTTATAGTAACTGCATAATTTATAAGAACTACATAAAAAAGCGAGGTACATACGCAGGGAGTGGTGTAGGGTATTATATAGTCGGCCCGCCCGACTTTAGCCTTTCCTTACTTGTTTTGTTGTTAAGTTTTTTATTTTAGCTTATTTTATGCTCTAAGAAATTAGGGCTGTTTTTTGAGAGTATTGCGTTATTTTAGCAAGGCTAAAATTTTCGATTCATAAATATATACATATATATATTGTGAAAAAATTCCATTGATCCCATACAACAGTCGAATATTCTGAGATACTAAAATTCAGAAATATTTTAACAGATTTTGTTATTTTTTTTTCAAACTATAAGAATGTATATACACTTATACTGCTCCTGTGAGCAGTACAATTAAATCACATTGACGCACGTTTCGATATAGCATCCACTCAAATATCAGTCTCAAAAGGACTTCGGTCTGATTTGCAGCGCACCATCATATTTCTCTTAGAAACATATATTGTGAAAGCGGATCACATCGGTCAAAGATTTGATTGAGACGCCATACAAATATCGCAGTCGATTTCACTTATTGGCGCAAAGAACCAACAAATTTCATATTTTTGGTCTAAGTTTAAGTCAGGAGGAACCGACTTTAGCCTTTCCTTTGATATTGAATATCACTTTGCTTGCAAGAAATATGTATGAGTTTGACACCCCTTCTTCCATTTTACAAACAAATCACCATAACCTAGGTAAAGTTAAAGTAATCATAACTGATGTACGACTGCTGGGATTCAGCTGAGGATTGGCATTTGATAATCACACTTATCGCGAATAAAAGGTGAATTTATTCACGTGGAATTTTCGATTCCCCTGCAGTCTTAAAATTTTGATATGAATATAACTCAGGAATATGTTTCACTTATTTGCTTTCTAATAGAAATAAAGCGAACAAATCGAAGTAAAAACAAGTAAGGAAAGGCTAAAGTCGGGCGGGGCCGACTATATGATAAACTCCATTTCTACCCGAATACAACTCAATTCAGTAAATCATAGACTGATGTGACCTGATCCACTTTGTAAAATCGAGAAGAATACTTGTATCGGGACTATATCCAAATATGGAACTAAGTGACCCACTTTCACCATAGGTGCGTGCTTCTAGCTAAAGTAGAACGTGCTATGAAAAATTTGAAAAACATACTTGGTGGGCGAAAAAAGACAAGCCGGGACCGAAATTTGTATGGGAGTTATATATAAATCTGAACCGATTTGACCCATTTTCACCATAGGTCTTTCTAGCTTAAATATAAGATATTTTGCCAAATTTGAAGAAGATCTGTTTAAAAATGTGGTATCAAGAGCGGAAAGAGTCAAATCGGAGCGAAATTTGTATGCGAGCTATATATAAATCTGAACCGATCTGACCCACTTTGTCAACAGATGTCTCTAGTTCAAATATAAGGCGTTGTGCCAAATTTGAAGAAGGTCGGTCGTTGTTTCCGGGGCGAAAACAGTCTAGCCGGGAGCGAAATTTGTATGAGAGCTATATATAGATCTGAAACGATCTGCACCATTCTCACCATGGGATTTTCCAGTTGAAATACAAGGTTTTCTGCAAGATTTGAAGAAAATCTGTTAAAATATGTGGTTTATAGAGAGGAAAAAGTCAAACCGGAAGTGAAATTTGTGTGGGAGCTATATATAAATCTGATCCGATTTGACTCATTTTCACCATAGGTCTTCCTAGATTAAATATAATATGTTTTTCCAAATCTGAAGACAATCTGATACAATATGTGGTTTCTAGAGCGGAAAAAGTCAAATCGGGAGCGAAATTTGCATGGGAGCTATATATATATCTGAACCGATCTAACACATTTTTGCTACAGGTATTTCTGGTTGAACTATAAGATGTTTTGCCAATTTTGAAGAAAACTGTTGTAATATGTCGGGAGTGAAATTCGTATGGGGGCTATATTTAAATCTGAACCGATTTTAAATAGCGTTCGTCCTTGTACCGAAAAACTTCGATGTGCAAAGTTTTATCTGGATCCATCTACAATTGCGACCTGTATCGTTATTACAAAAATAGATGGAGAAACAGATGAACATAAGAAAATCGAAAAATACCACAAATCATTCGAGGAACAAATAATTCCAAGGAAAATTTTTTCTCGTTAATGAATAATAATAACTTTCCTAGGGATAGTCAAAATGAGTTTAAATTTGATATTTAATTTTTTACAGCGACATTGATTATACCATTTGGTTGGTATAATTTTTATCCCCTTTTCCATTTTACCCCCCTAAAATGACGAGTTTTTGAAATCCCTTTATTTTACGTGTTTACGCATTTAAAGGGATGTACACTAGAGCGTACCAGGTTACAAGTAAAAAAAAAAAAGTTCGCCGTACACCTTCGAATATGAAGTATTATTGAAAGGTAGTTTCAAAAAAATTTTTTTTATTTTTTTATGCCGAACGTAGGGGTCGCGCTTTTACATTTTTCTATATAACTTCTGCATTTATAAACGGATTTTAAAGTGTGATACATCGATGTTTTTGTCCGATTTTTTTGTCTTTGAAGTCATTGAGCTCAAACATGATTCATGATTTTATGCGAGCTTTAATTTTCGATTATTAGAGTGGTACATTAGGGTAGTAGCAACTGAGAAATGATGGGTAAGTACCAGAAGGGGGTGCTTGAGCTCAATGACTTCAAAGACAAAAAAATCGGCCTCGTCGAGACAAAAACATCGATGTATCACACTTTAAAATCCGTTTATAAATACAAGTTATATAGAAAAATGTAAAAGCGCGACCCCTACGTTCGGCATAAAAAAATAAAAATTTTTTTTTTGAAACTACCTTTCAATAATACTTCATATTCGAAGGTGTACGGCGAACTTTTTTTTGAGGTACGCCCTAATGTACACACCTAATTTCATCATTCTAGGTGCAGCCGTTTGGTTGGTCCCATTTGTATCGCTCTATTCCCATTATATCCCTTAACAGTTTGGAAACAATACTTTTTATTATGTATCTACTCAATTAATGGAATGTCCACATATTGGGTATGCGCATACCCCTATAACAAAAACATGCGCCATAAAGTGATTCTTATTCGTAGGGGGTGAGATGGGGCTAAAAGGGATTAAAATGGTACATATGAAACGACAACAGCTAGAAACCCGAAATGCGGTGTGGACATTTCTCTAATTGAGTAGATACATAATATAAAAGTATTTTTCCAAATTCGTACTTTAAAGGGATAAAATGGGAAAAAATGTATAAAAATGGTACAAAGCAAACGGCTGCATCTAGAATAATGAAATTCGGTGTATACATTCCTCTGATTGCGTAGACACGTCAAATGAACGGATTTTTCGAAATTCATACTTTTTGGGGTTAAAATGGAAAAATGGATAAAATAGTACTAAATGAAATTCTGTATATAAATTCCTCTTATTGCATATACAGCAAAATAAAAAGATTTTTCCAAATACGTGCTATCAAGGGATACAAGGGGTACAAAGGGATGTATTACGTAGACATGTAAAATAAAGAGATTTTAGAAAGTCGTACTCTTAAGGGGGAAAATAGGGAAAAGGGGATAAAAGTGGTACCAACCAAATGGTCGCAGCTAGAATCATGGAATTCGGTGTATACATTCCTCTGACTGCAGATACATGCAAAATATGTTTTTTCTAAATTCGTATTTTTTTACTTTTACGGCAAAAATTGGTTGAATTATGAAGTTAGGTCATATTGCAGTATGTACATGAGATAATGGACTTTCAAAATTTGTACTTTTGAAATGAAAATATAATGGAAATACAACCAACGTTAAGCATTTATGAAAATATATTTATATATAAGAATATTTACTTTTTGAATTGACTTGTAGCATTATTTCGATATACATCTATAGTGTAAACGTATTGGTAGCCTTTGAAATAATAGAAATATTATATTTATTTATAATTTTTTTTTAATATTTGTATTTGTTTTGGTTTGACTATATTAAAAAATTATATTTTGATGTAATATTATTGCATTTCTACGAAAATCGACAGCCTCTGCGCAATGCAATCCATGGTGGAGGATATATAAAGTTCGACAAAATTAAAAACTAGACTTTCATCACACAAATCTGACCATAAGGCCATCGACAAACGTCTAGAACATAAGACAGCGCATACAGCCCAATGTCCACTGACTGGAAATAAACCGAACTTTGACAATGTAAATGTGTTAGTGGAAGAGAAAAGACTAGAGATGCTCTATATTACTGACGTTCACGCTGAGAAGAGACTGAGAATTAACACAGAAAAGTGTTCTCAAATCTTTTTATCAATAAACACGGAAGAAACAAAAGCACAGGACAGCCACAGTTGTCTCCATTTCAAATGAGCCAGATCGGTTCAGATTTAGATATAGCCCCCATACGAATTTTACTCCCGATTTGAATCTTTTCCCGCTAGATACCACATATTAAAACAGATTTTCCTCAAACTTGGCAAAATATCTTATATTTGCTTGAGAAACACCCAGGATGAAAATGAGTCAGATCGGTTCAGATTTATATATAGCTCCTATACCAATTTCGCTTCCGGCTTGATTTTTCCACCCCAGAAACCACGAAATTTTCACCGAATTACTTAAAATTAAGAACTGGAAGAACCTATTGTGAAATCGGTCACTTCATTCCATGTTTGGATATAGCCGTGATACAAATATTCTTTTCGATTTGACAAATTGAACCAGGACATATTAGCCTATGATTAGGAAACATACAAAAATTCTTCCCGTTTTCACTTTTTTCCGAAATGAATTGTATTCTGATAGAAAGTGGAGTGTATCATATAGTCGGCCCGCCCGACTTTAGCCTTTCCTTACTGGTTTGTTATTGTTTTTTAAAATGTAAAAATAATTTGTGTTTTTGTTAGATCCTCTGATAAATAAATAAAAATTAAACAAGTAAGTAAACTTCAGTCGGCTAAACCGACTTATAAATATATACCCTCACTCTCAGAGAACATATATACGGAAGTTATAAGGAATATCATTTATGTAGGGCAGGCTAATTTGTGTGGAAGGTGCTAATAGGTTCGTGTCACATGATCCCAGCTCCCACAATTATATAACAATTGTAAAAACATGATCAAATATCAAGTCATAGTGGATTCCATGCACCAGCATAGAAGTTATGAAGGATTCAATATTACCCAGTATAGATACAATTGTGTGGGAGGTACAAGAAGGGGCATGGCTAAAGCGTAAATATTTTTTAGGTTTAAAGTGATTTTAAAAATATTTTTAAATATCAAATTGCAAATGATTTTGACTACTCGTATGCATGTTATGTCGGTTTTATTGTAACCAAAGTTTAAGCCACTTTGTGTGGGAGGTACCAGAAGGGGTGTGTCAATTTCGCCCATATTCCATGCGAATGTAACCACTAAAAAATCATTGCTTAATATCAAATTTCACATTATTCCGATCATCAGTATGGAAGTTATAACAGCTTTAATTTTACGTAGTTTTGCGTGATTTGTGTGGGAGGTACTGAAAGGTGCGTGACAAAACCCGCCATATTTAGTACACTTAAAGTGATTATAAAAACATTATCAAATACCAAATTATAGCTGAGTTCGATTATCCGTGTGGAAGTTATATGGGTTTTAAGTTAACCTTGGAATATAGGCTATTTGTGTGGGAGGTACCAGAAGGGGCGTGGCAATTTCGCCCATCTTCGAACTTAAACTAAGTTTGGGAAAAATAGTATGATGTGCAAAGTTTGAATCGATTCCTTAACTCCTTTCGAGAGTTATCGTGTACACCACCCAGCTAGACAGACGGACGGACGGACGGACATAGCTCAAACAACTTAAAAAGTCGTGAAACGGATTTGGTCCAAACATACTTAGGGTCTTAAGTCACTCCTTCAATGCGTTACACTTTTTTTCTGTCCCAAATGATATATACCCTCCTACTCTGTAGAGTGAGAGTATAAAAAGAATACTGCGTCTTTTTACTCATCAAGGACCTTGAGCCAAACTGAAACTTAAACAATTAAAAATTATAAGGTCTACCTTCAACATATTCAATAAGTTGTGCTAATTTAAATTTCTTAGTACATATTAAACCTAATTCAAAGACAGGCCACTATAGGGAATTTTAGGAAAAATGTTCATTTTTTCCTTGATTAAAAATGTTCACAATATGTGGACTATTTATTACACATTCTGTATTATTAAAATGTACCACAGTGCATCGTTAACATTCCCGTGTGCTTCTTGGCAGCAAAAAATGTAGCCCCCTTTCACATCCACAGCCACATCCACTGCATTAAACGGTACTTGACACATTTATTTAAATGGCCGTAATAACCAGATATGTCACTTTTATGAGTTCTATGGAAATACGGCGGCAGCAGGAGCAGCAGCAGTACCAACAGACCCATAAGGGAAGGAAACACACGAAAAACGGGATCAATTAGTAAAATTTCCACTGTCGTCTGTGAGAATAAATTATTTGTTTTCTTTTTTTCATTTTCGTTTACCTCTCTGCATAACTACGAGTGAAGTGAAGGAAGCCCGTTTACACTGTTAACATCAACATCAGCAGCAGCATCCAACCATTCCAGCTGCTGTCTATATTTCGTAGTAGCCTTCCTCATCGCCATTCTCATGGACAACTTAAAAAGGGATTTTTTCTGCACAAATATGAAGGGTCATTAAAGCAAGTCACAGCAGCATAGAAGATGTCATTCAAACACTCTTTCGCAAGCACCCACACATACACAGTGAATGTGAAAACCTACATTCATACTCGTACATGTAAACTCGGGCCAGGACGACATTCCAATGCATGAATGCTTGCTTATATGTGCTACTTTAGTATGTATTTTGGCGTGTGTGTGTTTAGTGGTGGTGTGCTTGAATCGCTACAGGGCTACTAATTGAGTCATATCCTGAAGAAGAGAATGCACACACACATGCTCACCACTTCCCCCTCACAAGTCAATGGCAGATGTACGAGTGCAAACAATATAGGCGAAAAAAGCATATCCTTGCTGGAACTCTTAAAGATTTAAAGATGCTGTCGGTCAGCAATATAGGGACAGCTGTGAGTTACTATTGTGATAGTGGTAGTGTAATAAGACGATGAGGTTCCACACATTACTCGTACATGGTCCTCTTACAATTTGACTCCTGTGTTCAAATCGATTTCAAAATTCCTAACCCTTTTTAGGTTTCAACAGCATGGTATCTGTAAGGATGCATCCTTAAAATAAAATGTTGACGATTTTTCTAAAACATTGCTTGACATAACTCTAAAATGCATTACCATTTTTAGGGTTTTAATCATTTACGTTTGGATGAATCATTTACTTTAAGAGCCTGCGAAGACACTTTAAGAATGTAGTCATGAATGTGGTAGTGTGCAGCCATGTAATAAATGTCACCATGCCATTTGTAAACAAGGACAATATACCAGTTCAAATCAAATTTGATTACAGACCGAAACAAAACATACGCAAAAACAAGTAGGGAAAGGCTAAAGTCGGACGGAGCCGACTACGTGATACCCTTCTCTTTCATCCCCATTACAATTCGAGAGGGTGTACCGATTTGACCTATGATGTGGCTTCTAGAGCGAAAAAGTCAAATAGGGAATGACATTAGTATCGAAATTACAACAAAACAGCGATGTGACACACTTCCATTTGAAATATAACATAATTTGCCAAATTTGAAGAAAAAACAAGTAAGGAAAGGCTAAAGTCGGGCGGGGCCGACTCTACGATACACTCAACTTTCAATCCGAATACAATTTAATTCGGTGAAAAAGTGAAAAGGGGAAGGATTTTTGTATCCTGTAAATGTATGTGTTTGACAAAAAATGTTAAATCGGAAAGGACATTTGTATGGGGGTATATTGAAATCTGAAACGAAATAGGTGAAATATAATATGTATAGTTTGGCCAAAATCGGTTAAACATTTGTATTTGCGCTATATCTAAATCTGTGCCGATCTTAGCCACTTTCAACATTGGTTTGTTACTTGGGTTATAAGCTGTTGTTCCAAATTTAAAGAAAATCGGGTACAATATGTCGATTCTACAGCGGAAAATATCAAATCGGGAGAAAGATTTGTTTGGGGACTATATCTAAATCTGAACCGATCTTACCGAATTTCTGCATAGGTGTTTCTAGGTGGATTATAAGTTGTTGTGCCAAATTTTAAGAAAATCGGGTACAATATGTGGTTTCTAGAGCGGAATATGTCAAATCGGGTGCGACATTTGTATGGGGGCTATATCTAAATCTGAACCGATCTTACCCACTTTCTGCATATGTGTTTCTAGTTTGATTATAAGATGTTGTGTCAAATTTAAAGAAAATCGGGTACAATATGTGGTTTCTAGAGCGAAAAATGTCAAATCGGGAGCGACATTTGTATGGGGGCTATATCTAAATCTGAACCGATCTTACCCACTTTCTGCATAGGTGTTTCTAGTAGGATTGTAAGATGTTGTGCCAAATTTAAAGAAAATCGGGTACAATATGTCGTTTCTACAGCGAAAAATGTCAAATCGGGAGCGACATTTGTATCGGGGGCTATATCTAAATCTGAACCGATCTTACCCACTTTCTGCATAGGTGTTTCTGTTAAGATCGGACTATAATTGCGACCTGTAATTTGATTACAACTATAGATGGACAGACAGACGGACATTGCTAAATCGACTCAGAAAGTGATTCTAAGTCGATCGGTATACTTAACAATGGGTCTAGCTCGCTTCCTTTTGGGTGTTACAAACAAATGCACAAAGCCATAATACTCTCGTGGAGTGTATAATGAGAAAAATATTAAAAAAATGAGAGCGACATTTGTACGGAAACTATATAAAATTCTGAACCGATCTGACCCACTTTCACCATAGTCGTCTCTGGTTAAACTATAAGAAAATACGTTTAAGTATGTCATTTCAAAAGTGCAAAATGTCAAATCGCGAAAGACTTTTTTATTGGAGTTATATCTACATCTGAACCGATCTGACCCATATACACCATTGATGTTTTTACCTGAAATGCGCAGTGTTTGGTCAATTTTGAAGATAATCGATTAAAATAAAGAGTGATTTTTTTGAGGTTAGGATTTTCATGCATTAGTATTTGACAGATCACGTGGGATTTCAGACATGGTGTCAAAGAGAAAGATGCTCAGTATGCTTTGACATTTCATCATGAATCGTCTTACAAACGAACAACGCTTGCAAATTATTGAATTTTATTATCAAAATGCGTGCTCTGTTAAGAAAGTTCATTGCGCGCTTCCATTTTATGGTCAGTTTAATAGACCCACTGAAGCGGCTATTCGGGCTATTGTGACTAAATTTCGCACCAAATTTACATTGTTGGACATTAAACCACCAACACGCTTACGTAGAGTGCGAACTGAAGAAAATATCGCAGCTGTATCGGCCAGTGTTAATGATGACCACCAATTTTCGATTCGTCGCCGTTCGCACCAATTGGGTCTCTGTTACTCAAAAACGTGGAAATGCCAAAATTGGACTAAGCGGATGGACCACCTAAGACGCAGCCGCGGTCAACATTTAAATGAAATTATCTTCAAAAAGTAAATGTCATGGACCAATCTAACGTTTCAAATAAAGAACCGATGAGATTTTGCAAATTTTATGCGTTTTTTTTTTTTTTAAAGTTATCAAGCTCTTAAAAAATCACCCTTTATGTGGATTCTAAAACAGAAAAGCCTAATCGGGAGATATATTTATATGGGAGCTATATAAATCTGACCGGACACTAGAGCGGGTTGATTTTTTTGTTTAAATCGTATAGCAAAAACGTAAACAACATAAAATTCTATTATAAAGAAACCATGTATCTAAAATAAAATCCTAATCCGCACCTCTCGACTTGAAAATTTGGGTTAATATTTTTAATGAAAAACATTGTGAGTGTAGAAAAAATATAAAGTGCCAAAGTATTACCTTACTAAACAATTTTATTCTGAAAATTCGATTTCTTTTTGGAAAAAAGCTATTTTTTCTAAAATTTATTGTTTTGGTAAAGGCGGGCATATAAATGTTCAAGTCGAGAGGCGCGGATTAGGATTTTATTTTAGACCCATGGTTTCTTCGGAGAATTTTCTTAGAAGTTAATGTAGATTACGTTTGTGCCCTACCGGACACTCTGGTACGAAACCGAAAACGGTTATAGATTACTTTTTATGTTATGTTTTATGTTCTCGCACGACTAAATCAATTCAAGAAAAACTTCGTAAAAATTAAGATGAAACCACATGTTTATTGGAGTAATATGGGACAAAACGGGACAAACATTGAACCGTTAAGTATCGGTATGTTCCTCTTAAAATGTCGACTCCCAACATAAATACATCTTTCGAAATTTGTACGTAAAAAATGGGAAAATTATTCATTATTGGCTAATTACACAAAATTTTGACCCATTGTGCATACTCGTTCTATGGTCCCAAATCCATACTTTTTGGAAGAAATTCAAAAAATTAAAATTGGAAATTGTTAAATGTGTATATATTTTCTTAATGGCAACACCCCAAGCTATCAAGAAAATGTATTGGAGAAAACGCAAGCATGAAAGCATTAAAGTTTGCCGTTAAAACAAGTGGGATTAATTCGGGTCTAAAGCTGTTATACAAAAAACTTAAGAGAAAATAAAACCAGCAAGGAAAGGCTAAAGTCGGGCGGGGCCGACTATACGATACACTCCACTTTCTATCCGAATACAATTCAACTCGGTAAAAAGTGAAAACGGGAAGAATTTTTGTATGTTTCCTTATCATAGGCTAATATGACCTGGTCCAATTTGTCAAATCGAAAAGAATATTTGTATCGGGGCTATATCCCAACGTGGAATAAAGTGACAAACTTTCAAAATAAGTTCTTCCAGTTCAAATATAACGAAACGGGAGCGAAATTTGTATTGGATCTATATGTAAATCTGAACCGATCTGACCCATTTTTGCCATGGGTGTTTCTAGTTGAAATATAATATATTTTGAAAGATTTGAAAGAAATCTGTTAAAATATGTAGTTTATAGAGTGGAAAAAGTGAAATCGGGAGAGAAATTTGTGTGGCAGCTATATATAAATCTGAACCGATCTGGTCCATTTTTACCACAGGTGTTTCTAATTGAACTAAAAGATGTTTTGCCAATTTTGAAGAAAATCTGTTAAAATATGTGGTATCTAGAGCGGAAAAAGTCAAATTGGGAGCGAAATTTGTATGGGAGCTATATATAAATCTGAACCGATTTGACCCATTTTCATCATGGGCGTTTCTAGTTGAAATATAAGATAGTTTGCCAAATTTGAAGACAATCTGATACAATATGTGGTTTCTAGAGCGGAAAAAATGAAATCGGGAGCGAAATTTGTATGGGAGCTATATATAAATCTGAACCGATCTAACACATTTTTACCACAGGTGTTGCTAGTTGAAAAATAAGATGTTTTGCCAAATCTGAAGACAATCTGATACAATTTGTGGTTTCTAGAGCGGAAAAAATCAAATCGGGAGCGAATTTTGTATGGGAGCTATATATAAATCTGAACCGATCTGACCCATTTTTACCACAGACAGACAGACAGACAGACAGACAGACAGACAGACAGACAGACAGACGGACGGACATCGCTAAATCGATTCAAAAAGTGATTCTAAGTCGATCGGTATAATTAACAATGGGTCTATCTCTCTTCCTTTTGGGTTCTACAAACAAATGCACAAAGACATAATACTCTCGTGGAGTGTATAAAAAGAAAATAATGAAGTAACTATATTATTGAAATTGAAGGCCGTAAATTATATTTAACATTTTGTGATTGCTGTAGTCTTGTCAGTTTTCCTAAGTGTTGTAATTATGTGATTTGTAGTGAGCATCTATATATAAAAAAATGAATCTGTGTTTGTTTGTTTGTTCTTTATAGCAGCCTAAACTACTGAACCGATCTTCTTGAAATTTTAACAGTATGTTCATAGTGAACCGGTGGTGAAAAATAGGTTATATATTTTTTTGATATTTTCAGTGGGCGTGGCACCACCCACACAAATTTGGGATTTATTCGTTTTTTATAAATAAGCATATGCTGACTACTGTTGCGGCTAGAGTCTTGAATTTTTGTGAAAGTTCACTAAGTATTAGTCTGTACAGATGTGCCAAAAATGGGCAGTATTGGAAAAGTGGGCGTGGCACCTCCCACACGAAGTTAAAACCTATTATTGAATATTGTCAGTTCTATGACACCTAGAGTACTGTAACTTTGTGTAAGTGCATCTAGCATCAATGCACATAGTTGTGCCAAAAATGATCGGTATTGCAAAAGTGGGCGTGGCACCTCCCATACGAAGTTAAAATCCATTTTCGAATATATGCCGTTTTATAACAGATACAATACTGACAATTTGACTGAGTACATCCAACATCAATGTGCGTAGTTGTGCCGTGGCACCTCCCATACGATGTTAAAACCTATTATTGAATCAGTTCTATGACACCTAGAGTGCTGAAATTTTGTGTAAGTGCGTCTAGCATCAATGTGCATAGTTGTGCCATAAATGGGCGGTATTGGAAAAGTGGGCTTGGCACCTCCCATACGAAGTTAAAACCTATTATTGAATATTGTCACTTCTACGACACCTAGAGTGCTGAAATTTTGTGTCAGTGCATCTAGCATAAACGTGCGTAGTAGTGCCAAAAATGGGCGGTATTGGAAAAGTGGGCGTGGCACCTCCCATACGAACTTAAAACCTATTATCGAATATATTCAGTTCTATGACACCTAGAGTGCTGAAATTTTGTGTGAGTTCATCCAGTGTAAATAGTTGTACAAAGATGGGCGGAAAGTGGTCGTGGCCCTTCCCATATGAAATTAAAACCTGTTTTTGAGTATATTCGACACCGAGATTCCTATATTGTTGTGTGAGTTAATTTAGTTGTAACCTGCTTAGACA
>CANDYM010000121.1:0-85994 GCA_947397865.1 Polietes domitor
AAAAGGAAGGGAGATAGACCCGTTGTTAATTATACCGATCGGCTTAGAATCACTTTCTGAGTCGATTTAGCAATGTCCGTATGTCCGTTTGTCTGTCTGTCCATTTGTCTGTCTGTCCGTCTGTCCATCTATTGTGGTAATCACGATACAGGTCGCAATTGTAGCCAGAACCAAACGAAACTTTGCACAACGAAGTTTTTCGGGACAAGGATGAACGCTATTTAATTTGAAGAAAATCGGTTCAGACTTAGATATAGCCCCCATACGAATTTCACTCCCGCTTTGAACCTTTTCACTCTAGAATCCACATATTTCAACAGATTTTCTTCAAAATTCGCTAAACACCTTATATTTCAACTGGAAACGCCTGTGGTAAAAATGTGTTAGATCGGTTCAGATTTATATATAGCTCCCATACAAATTTCGTTCCCGATTTGACTTTTTCTGCTCTAGAATCCACACATTTTTACAGATTTTCTTCAAAATTGGCAAAACATCTTATATTTAAACTAGGAACACCTATGGTGAAAATGGGTCGCATCGGTTCAGATTTACATATAGCTCTCATACAAATTTCGTTCCCCCAGAAACCGCGTATTTTCAGAGAATTTCTTAAAATTGATCATAACACGTTATACTTCAACTAGAAGAACTTATTGTGAAAGTTAGTCACTTGTTTGGATATAGCCCCGATACAAGTATTATTCTCGATTTGACAAACTGGACCAAGTCATATTAGCCTGTGATTAGGAAACATACAAAAAATTTTCCCGTTTCACTTTGTTTACTGAATTGAATTGTTTTCCGATAGAAAGTGGAGTGTATCATATAGTCGGCCCCGCCCGACTTTAGCCTTTCCTTACTTGTTTTAAAATAAAAAATATAAATAAAAATTAAAAAAATATATATTGTGTCTTTTTTTGATAGCTATCATTCTTACGAATAAGATCTATGAATATATGTATAGGTAATTACCACCTTAATAGACACAGAAAATAAAAAAATAATGTTTTTTTATATTTCTGGTTATATTGCGCGAAAAACGGCTTTTATTTAACTGTGAAGAAATATTTTTTTTCAAAAAGGTGTGTTCATTCAATCGCCTGTAACTTCTGAATTACTTGACCGATTTAAATGTACTTTACCTTAGGCAATATAAATATTGAAGAGGAATGCTTTATATTTTTTAAAGTTTTTACAATTTTATTTGCTTTTTCTAATATTTTTTAAATCAGAATTTCAGCGAAAAATCTTAAATCGTATCGCCGATTTGTTTGTTTGTTTAATTTGTTCACATTGTCGTCCAATTAACCGATTAACGTTTACTGGGTAATACATATTTATTTTTCCAGTATTCAAATGCTGCCATATTATCCGATGACGATATGGGCTTCGTTCTCTTCGACTAAATGGAGAAATGTTTGTTTTTGAACATTTAGCTTTTAGCTACTGTTGAATCCAACAAAAATCTTTGTTAAATGCTCTTTGGCTTCTCTTTTCAAAATTCTTATAAGCTCTGAGGAAATGTAATTTTTTGGTAAAATTTTCAATATTTTTTGGAAGATATTCAATTTTTGTTTGAATGTTTGAAAAACTTGTATATTGACCATGTTTGTTGAAGAATTCACTATGTATTTTCCATTGATAAATTAAAAAATTTTTGCCGAAATCTGGTGTGGTTTTGGACCTTCCTTCGCCTCTATGCCAGTTCAGATCAAATATTGATTACAGACCAAAATTATAGAAATAAAAAAATCACATAATTTTACGATTCTTGCTACAGCCATTTGCTTGGTACCAGTTTTATCTCTTTTATCCCATTTTATCCCTACAAGTACGAATTTGGAGAAAGCCTTTTATTTTGCGCGTCTACGAAGATAAATGTATAAATAGAATTGTTGATTGGTACAATATTTATCCCCTGTTGCTCAGTTTTCCCCAAATGTACATAATCAGATAAATGTATAAATAGCATTTTTGATTGGTACAATATTTATCCCCTGTTGCTCAGTTTTCCCCAAATGTACATAATCAGATTAATAAACACGTCGAATTTTATGATTCTAGCTGCAGTCATTTGGTTGACACCAATTTTATCCCTTTTTGCACATTTTGACCCTAAAAGTACGAATATCGAAAGATCGATTTATACATCGAGTCTACGAAATATAGAGCGAAATATACACTGATTTTCATTATTCTAGAGGCAGAGGTTTGAGTGGTACCAATGTTATTCCTTTTCTTGCCGTTTCCATAAATTTCGAAAATTTTCTTGATTTCTTACTACTTTGTACATTCTAGCCCCAGTCATTTAGTCTGTATCAAATTTTATCTCATTTTCCATATTTCCTCCCTCCTTAAAGAGACGAATTCCGAAAATCACTTTATTTTACGTGTACATGCGACTATGTATGTATGTACATTAGGCTGGGTCGCGGTCCATTTAATTTAAAAACTATTTCATAGAAAGTTCGGATTGTAAAGGGTGTTTTTTATTGGAGTATAGAACTTTGGTGGCATCACTTTTTTAACTGGCGGCCATTTTGTCAGCTGTCAAGTGATTAATATTTAGTTTGGTTTGCCATTTCATCATGAACAGGTTGACAAAAGAACAACAAGTAAAGGTTCAGTTCGCGAAGTTCACCGCAAGCTCCGTCCATTTTATGGTCGACATAATCGTCCATCAGAGCAATTAATTCGGTTAACCGCATAATTTCGCGGAATGGACCTGTCAATTGGCCACCAAGATCGTGTGATTTGACACCATTGGATTATTTTCTTTGGGGATATGTGAAGTCGCTCGTCTACGCCAACAAACCAGAAACGTTAGGGGACTTGGAAGCCAACATTCGTGGCGTTATTGCCAACATACGGCCCCATATGCTGGCTATATTCGAGCCAGCCGCGGCGGCCACATGCCCGAAATCATATTTAAACATTAATGGCATAAAATTATCCTTCCAATAAAGCCAAATTGATGGACATTAAAACGATTTTCTTGTGTTTTATTTCAATTCGAAGTTCTATACCTCAATAAAAAATACCCTTTATAATGATGATTTGCAAAATATTTTATTCCTAGATCAAGCGATGCGTGAGAAAAAACCCTCTTGAAAACACCACTAAAAATCATGCTTTTCCCGTGTCATTTTTTATGTTGGATTTTTGTCCAAACTTTTTTCTGAAATAATGGACCCTTGAAAACACTTTAAATATAAATTTTGATTCTTGTCTTAGATTATCTATTTTGATTTTTTTCACTGAAAACTTTTTTGTATTATGTGGTAGTATTTAATAAAAAAATGAATAGCTGCATCCAATACCTTTCGAATGATGCTTAAATGATGAACATCGGAAGTAAATTGACGCCACAGCGCTCATTTTTGTAAAATTAGTTTGAAATTTTTAGCTCTGAAAAACCATCTTCTGTATTAAATTATTTCTCAAGAATTAAGTCAGTGACGTCATTGTTCATCCGATATGCATTATTTTGGCATCATTCGAAAGATATTGAATCTTTCTATTTATTTTTTATGACACATGTTACAAAATGTTTCCAAGAAATATGAGTTTTTAATTGTCACTTTGAAAAACCACAAAAAATCTATATAAACGTCCAATAATACAACCAACGAGTTATTCTAACCCAAGAATAAAAATTTGTATTTAAAGTCAGGTGTCTACTAATTCCTAAAGAAATTGGACAAAAATGCAACATAAAAAAAATTACACGGAAAACAAGATTTTTAGATATGATTTCAGTAGCGTTTATCTCACAGACGGCTTGACCCATCCTAATGTAGATGTACACACCGAATTTCAGTTTTCGTTTCACTGGTACCATTTATTTATTTGGCCCATTTCACCCCTATAAGATGGATGTATGGTGGTCGTTTATGCTAGAAAAAAGATTGAACTTACCAAATATCAAGTAAATGCACATCAGAAAACATTATTCCAGCTGTAGCCATTTGGTTGGTACCATTTTTATCCCTCTGTTCCCATTTCATCCTTCAAAAGTACGAATATGAAAACAATCTTTTGAATGTCTGCGCTATTAAAGGAATGTATACGCCGAATTTCAATGTTCTAGTTGCAGCCGTTTTGTTGGTACTTTTTTTTCCTCGATTCCCATTTTAGCCCTTTAAAGGTACCGATTTGGAAAAAGTTTTACGTGTTTACTCAATTGAAGGAGTGTACATACCGAATTTCGTATTTCTATTTGTTGTCGTTTCACATGTACCACTTTTATCCCTGTTTGCCCCATTTCTCCCGCTACAAATAAAAAACGTTTTATGGTGCGCGTTTTTGTTATAGGGGGAATGCGTATACCCAATATCAAGTAAGTACAAGCAGATATATTGAAAAAAATATGCTTAAATACTCTAAAATATTAGGGGTTATTATGGGTATTTTTAGTTCTTGTGAGGGAAAAATTTGTCCCTTTGGGCCGATTTCTCCCACTTTTAATCCCAACCGATCTACGACTATAAGTCGTATTTATGTAAAATTTGCACGTCCTAACTCCTTTCGTTTAGATGCTAGCGTGCTTTCAACAGACGGACATGGCTAGATGGTCTTAGAATTTTATGAAGATCAAGAATATATATACTTTATAGGGTCTCAGGTCGATATTTCAAGGTTTTACAAACGGAATGACAAAGTTAGTATACCCCCATCCTGGAGGTGGAGGGTATAAAAATAACACGGATCGCCTTGTTTTCACATATTTCTTGATTGAGGAAAGGTAATACCACCCTCCAGAATAAGCCCACTGAAAACGACTTTCTTTGCAACTTATTTCACAGTACACCGTTAGAAGAGATTAAAATGTTCTACCTCTGGAAACACTTCTCTTTGCTTGCCTTGTTTATATTTCGCACCACTGTGCAATGTTGCTTGGTGTGTTGCTCTAAGATTTCCTGTAGCATAGAGAGAATTTAGTACCGGAACATTTAATAAACTGTTAAATGATATTCAAAGTATCTCCCGTGGTAATTGCTAATTCCTCCTATTATTCACGCGTACGTACGTGCGTACATGCCACCATGCTTCAAAGTGTTGGTAGTGGGACGGCGGGCGAGAGATATGGAATCGACGATTGTTGCTGTTCTAACGAAAACACAATAAAATTTGCGTGTTTATTATCATTAGCAAAACAAAAAGCAAACGAAAAAAACGCCAACAAAACACTCAAACAAGAATGGGTAGTATGTTGCCTTTTCCAGAAATTATGTGTGAACTGATATGAAAAGTGAACACGATTCAGGCCAATACAAATGTTCACAGCCAAAACAGAAACACAACAATTAATGGCCTGTTCGTTGTGATGAATTCAATGAACGAACGAATGCATTCGATGAGCGCCTATCGGGGCAGACGTGGGAGTAGCAACTACAGTGCCATGTTCAATTCGAAATAAGTATGTGGACATTTGATTGCAATTGTGGATTTGTTATTGGAATTGCTGGTAATTAAAATGTAATTAAATTAACAAATATTTAATATTACCCATACGTTCGATTTAATATTGCTCATACGCTAACATACTCTATTTAATATTACTCATACGCTTAGGTATTCACACCATTTACTGCTGCAAGTATCAAGTATTCACACACGAGTACACACATATTTCGAAAGGGGTTTCGGAAAGCAATCAATATAGAATGTGTACAATCAAGTGTCGGAATACTAACGCAAATCTGTCAATCACAATTTGTCACATACATATGTTAGCACAATGTTAGATTAATCATTGTCTGTTACAGCGCAGAAACGTTACCAGCTCCGGCTCGCTGTTGTACGCTGTCATTACGCGAACGAACATAACGAACTAACAGATGTTAGATATCGATACCCATAACATGGTTATTATAAATTCATTACATGACAAATATTTGTTATCCTAAAAAAATATAAACTATTTTTGTATTAAATTTGATTAGGTTAGAAATCGAATATAAATCCCATTAAAATGTTAATGCCGATTTGCGTTCTTTTCGCTCTCAAAGCCTTATTTGATTTTGTTCAGATTTGGCACGAATGTATTTTTAATACCCTCCACCATATGAAAGAGGTATACTATTTTTGTCAATCTGTTTGTAAAACCTTGAAATATCGACCTGACAAGTGAAAGACAATAGCTAGTAATTTGAAATTCGCATGACCAAATAAAATAAAGTGATTTTTCGAAATTCGTACTTTTAAGAGAGCAAATGTGGGAATAGGGATAAAATTGGTACCGACAAAAATGGCTGCATTTATAATAATTAAGTTCGTTGTACCAATTTTCACAACGTATAAAATAGAGAAAATTTTCAAAAATTTTACTTCTAGGGAAAGGGATAAAAATGCTACCAATCAAACGGGCCAAAATCGGATAAAATTGGTTCCAACCGACTGGTTGCAGTTAGAATAATAAAATTCGATGTGTACATTTCTCAGACTACATAGTCTTGCAGGGAGACAGGGTGAAGGGGATACAAATGGTACCAATCAAAAGGCTGCAGCAAGAATAATGAAAATCCCTGTATATTTCGTTCTGATTGCGTAGACTCAAAATATAAAGCAATCTTTCGATATTCATACTTTTAGGTTCAAAATTGGCAAAAAGGGATAAAATTGGTATAATTGACTGCAGCTAGAATAATAACAAATTAAATTATCAAAAGTTTTACTTTTAGGGGAGGCAGGGTGAAGGGAATAAAAATTGTGCCAATCAAACGACAGCAGCTAGAAAAATTAAAATCGGTATATAATTCGATCTGGCTGTGTGAATCGAAATAGAAAGCGATCTTTCGATCCCTTTTTGACCATGAATAGTCAAAAAGGGATAAAATTGCAAGAATCATGAAATGCGGTTAATAACTTGTACTTTTAGGGACAATGGGTCAGATCGGTTCAGATTTAGATATAGCTCCAATACACATTTCACTCCCGATTTTCCTCTCTTGAAAGCACATATTTTAACCTATTTTCTCCAAATTTGCCACAGCACAATTATTAATGCTATTAAATGCCTTATGAAATTTTTAAAAAACTAATGGAAATCAATGGACCTCTCGAAGCTATAAAAAAATTTATTTATTCAAATTTTCAATTCGCTAAGCACCGATTGGGAGCCTATCTTCCTTATAGGAATTTCAGAAGTAAAGATATGTGCAATAAATATATTTAATTAAAAAAATATTTTTTGACAATAAAAAATTAAAAGAAATAAAAATTACTATAAGATCGACCCTTGACCATGGACTGAATTCCACAGAGGCTTTCGAAGTGCAGTAACATTACAGGAAAATGTTAACATGTTTAATATAGCCAAACAAAACAAATAAAAATACTGAAAAAATAATTTTATAAATAAATATATAATTTTATTTTTTTTAAACCACGCTTATAAGGCAAGGCTACCAATATGTTATGTATATATCTGTGGTCACAACCCATAACAGCCTCAGTCTGTTTTTCAATATTTTCAGTACAGGAGTTTAAAGTTTTGAATCTTCACTGAAAATCAGGAGAAGGTGTTTTTTGGAAAACTTTGCTACAGATTCCAAGGAAACGAATTTCTTTACTTAGTTGTTAACAAAAAATAGTTATTTCTTCTCGCAGTCAAAAGATATTATCGAAAAAGACACTTAGGCTCTTATGAATTGTTGAACGAAAGAAAGTCAAAAAGTTCAAGTTGACATGATATTTTAAAACTTTTCTTTTTGTTTGGAGAAAGACCTTAACTCAATTTATGTTTATCAAAAAACGAAATTGTAATTCGGAATAAGAGCTTAACTCAAGTTAGGAAAATAAAATTGTTTCTTTGTTTTTTTTTTGGATTAACGACTTAAGTTGATTTAGGCAATGATGAAAAAATAATGTTTATATTTGTTGTAATTCTAAATTGACTTAGGCAGTTATGTCAAAACAGTAATTAAGAAAAATAACTTAAGCTATTAGGTTTTTTAGGATTAATTGCCTTCCTAGAAGAGATACAAACATGAAAAATTTAGAGCAAATAAATTTAGATACGCTGAATACGATGGTGCTAATAACTCAATTGTGTCCTAACTCGAGTTAGGCTGTTAAGGGATGTGACCACAGATATATCGAAAAAAGTCGGTTCAAAAAGTAATATTAAAAAAAAACTGAAATACCCTAAATATTGGGGGATAGTGGGTGCATTTTGACCTACAGCCACATATTTCGAAAACCCCTTTATTTTACGTGTCTACGTAATCAGAGGAATGTATACACCAAATTTCATTATTCTAGGTGCAGCCTTTTGGTTGGTACCATTTTTATACCTCTATTCCCATTTTACCCCTTAAAAGTTCGAATTAGGAAAACATATGTTTATTTTATTTATCTACTTAATTAGAGGAATGTATACACCAAATATCGTGTTTCAAGCTGTTGTCGTTTAATACAACTATAACACGTTTTCATGCAATTGGACGTGAGTAGCAGGATTTTTACTAAAATCATTTTCTACAGATTCCGGTTTAATAAAAATATATTTTGGCTGTTTTTGAATTTGTATAATCTTAAATATGCACTACAGTATTTTGTACTTCCTGAAAGTTTAATTTAAAAAAATCAAATAATTTATATTAGATGTTTTTCTTTTGATTAATATTTTTTGCATATATATGTGCACAAGCTGAACAAATACAAAAAAAGAATTAATAAAACAAAAGGTCAACAATACACAAAATCAAAAATAAAAATATTAACTCGGCAAGATATGTATTTGTTTGTAAAGATTTTATAGAACAATCTCGCAGGTGTTGCTTATATGCAACTTTGATGGCAAAAGGGTTAAGGGTAATTTCTTAAGGATCTGTGAATTCGCTTGCTCTCTTTAAGTAGCAAAAAGCTACAAATTCCTTCCAAATTATTAAAAAATATATGATAAATTATATTTATTTATCTTCTATAACTTTTGAATCGTGTGAGATCCCATGAATTCGTTTTTTGTAGTCCATAGAAAATAATAAATGTAAATATATTATACCTTTTAATTTTTTATTGTCAAGAAAAAATAATTTTTGAATTAAATAATTTGCATAAATCCATAAGAAAATATGTTTCAAACAGATCTTAACTGTATCAGAAGTTATGGAATTCAGTAGCTCTATCGCTCACCCTTATAATATTATTTTCTTTTGCTCCTTGGTGAAAATGGAACTTTAACCACGGAGAAAACTGCTAATAATAGTTTTTTTCCTCTGCTCCACTATGGTAATGAAGAAATGGCGGTATTTTTTTATACCCTCCAGGATGGGGGTGTACTAACTTTGTCATTCCGTTTGATACCCTATGAAGTATATATATTCATGATCGTCATAAAATTCTAAGACGATCTAGTCATGTCCGTCAACACCAGTGATGAGCTTTTATTTCAAGATGTAGGCGGCGCTGACTGATCATATGTTGGTTGCTTGATAAAGTGATTCTTATTTGCAGGGGGTTAGATGGGGCAAAAAAGGGATAAAAATGGTACATATTAAACGACAACAGCTAGAAACACGAAATTCGGTGTGTACATTCCTCTAATTGAGTAGATACATAATATAACAGTATTTTTTTCCAAATTCGTACTTTTAAGGGGTAAAATGGGAATAGAGGGATAACAAGTAAGAAGGCGTTAAGTTCGCCCGGGCCGAATCTTATATACCCTCCACCACGGAGTGCATTCCATAGTATTACCAGCAGATTAAAGGAAGTCGACTTTACATAGAAGCACAGTACCATATTACGAAAATTGTGATATTTTTATGCACATTACTATATTTGTTTACTATTTCAAACTGTTATGTAAATAAAATGCTGAAATTGTGAAAGTGAACATGCCTAAATATTAGGCGATTGTCAGTCGCTATTAGAAAGAAGCATTTTCAGATACAGACAAAGTGATAAGAAAAGTATAAATTTTAAAGATATCCCCATTCGCCCCATACTTATTTCGAAAAATCCCTCTATTTTACGTGTCTATGCAATTAAAGGGATGTACACACCGAATTTTATGAGTCTAGCTGTTGTCGTATCATTGGTACCATATTTTATCCCTTTTTGTCCCATTTATTTTCTTTGTGGTGCTTCCAAGCTACAAGAGGAAATAAACAGTATGAAAATAATAAATTTAATTAATAAGCCAAGGCTACCAATATTTGTATTATATATATATGTAATGGATATAATACTTCAATTCATAAAGTAAATTTTCAGCTACAGTCGTTTGGTTTGTTGTATTTCCATCCTATTTTAATTTCAAAAGTATAATTTTTCAAACTTCATGATTCTACCATTTTTTGTCGTAAAAACAACAAAATAAAGTACGAATTTGGAAGAAAAAATATTTTACGTGGCTATGCTATGTATACACCGAATTCCGTTATTCTATCAGCGGCCATTTTGTTGGTACCATTTTTATCCCCTTTTTCCAATTTGCCCCCTCAAGAGTACGACTATCTAAAATCACTTTATTTTACGTATCTACACAATTAGAGGGATGTACACACAGAATTTCATCATTCCAGCTAGTTGGTACTATTTTTATCCCCTGTAGCCATTGTATCCCTTGAAAGTACGAATTTTGGAAAAAAAACGTTTTATTTTTCGGTCTACGCAGTCAGAGGAATATATATTCCGAATTTCATGATTTCAGCTGCTGTCATTTGGTAGGTACTATTTTTATCCCCTTTTTCCATTTGAACCCCAAAAAGTACGAATTTTAGAAAGTTCTTTTATTTTACGTGTCTACGCAATCAGAGGAATGTATATATCGAATTTCATTATTCTGGGTGCAGCCGTTAAGTTGGTACTATTTTTATCCCTCTATCCCTATTTATTCCCTTAAAAGTACGAATTTAGAAAAAATACTTTTATATTATGTGATTACTCTATTAGAGGAATGTACACGCCAAATTTCGTGTTTCTATCTGTTGTCGTTTGATAGGTACTATTTTTATCCCTTTTTCGTCCCATTTCGCACCCTACAAATAAAAATCACTCTATGGTGCCCTTTTATGCTATAAAGGGAATGCGAATTGCAAATATCAAGTAAATACAAGCTATTATGTTCAAAAAACATGATGAAATACTCTAAATACTAGGGGTATTTTCAGTCCTTGTGAGGGAAAAATTTTTCCCTCTGGCCCGATTTCGCCCACTTTCAATCCCAACCGATCTGCAACCATAAGACACATTTAGGAAAAATTTGAACCTCCTAGCTCATTTCGTTCGGCCGCTATCGTGCTTTCAACAGACAGACAGACAGACAGACAGACAGACAGACAGACAGACAGACATACGGACAGACGGACAGACGGACATGGCTATATCGTCTTAGAATTTTACCACGACCCAGAATATATATACTTTATGGGGTCTCCGATGAATATTTCAAGGTGTTACAAACGGAATGACAAAGTGAATATACTCCCATCCTGGAGGTGGAGGGTATAAAAATGGTACCAGCCAAACGACTGTACCTAGAATAGTGAAATTCGGTGTATACATTCCTCTGATTGCATAGACACGTAAAATACACGGATTTTTCAAAATTCGTACTTTTTGGGGTTAAAATGAAAAAAGATGATAAAAATAGAACCAATCAAATGCCTGCAGCTAGAGTCATGAAATTCGAAGTATATATTCCTCTGACTGTGTAGACACGGAAAATAAGCTGATTTTTCGAAATTCGTACTTTTTGGGTCAAAATGGAAAAAGGGGATAAAAATAGTACCAACCAAAAGACCGCAGCTAGAGTCATGAAATTCAGAGTATACATTCCTTTGACTAGGTAGACATGAAAAATAAAAGTTTTTTTTCCAAATTTGAACTTTCAAGGGATACAATGGGTACAGACGGATAAATATGGTACCAACCAAACGGCTACACCTAGTATAATGAAATTCGTAGTATACTCTGTCTGACTGCATAGATACGGAAAATAAACGGATTTATTGAAATTCGTACTCTTTGGGGTTAAAATTGAAAAAGTGGATACAAATAGTACCAACCAAATGACCGCAGCTAGAGTCATGCATTCCTCTGACTGCGTAGACACGGAAAATAAACGGATTTTTCGAAATTCGTACTTTCAAGGGATACAATAGTACAGAGGGATAAAATTGGTTCAACTAAACGACTACAGCTAGAATGATGAAATTCTAATTGCGTAGAAACGTCAAATAAAGAGATTTTAGATAGTCGTACTCTTAGGGGGTAAAAATGGTACCAACCAAATGGCCGCAGCTGGAATCATGGAATTCCTCTGACTGCATTTACACACAAAATAAAAAGTTTTTTCCAAATTTGTACTTTTTCTTTTACGGCAAAAATTGTTCGAATCGTGAAGTTAGGTTATTTTGCACTAGTACGTCTGATAATGGATTTTCAAAATTTGTACTTCTGGAATTAAAATAGAATGGAAATACAACCAACTGTAGCACCCACTATCTACCAATATTTATGGTATTTAAGCTTTTTGAAAATATAAATATAAGAATATTTATTTTTTGAATTGACGTATTGGTAGCCTTGCCTTATAAGCGTGGTTTGAAATAATAACATATTATAAAGAGTGATTTTTTTGAGGTTAGGATTTTCATGCATTAGTATTTGACAGATCACGTGGGATTTCAGACATGGTGTCAAAGAGAAAGATGCTCAGTATGCTTTGACATTTCATCATGAATCGTCTTACAAACGAACAACGCTTGCAAATTATTGAATTTTATTATCAAAATGCGTGCTCTGTTAAGAAAGTTCATTGCGCGCTTCCATTTTATGGTCAGTTTAATCGACCCACTGAAGCGGCTATTCGGGCTATTGTGACTAAATTTCGCACCAAATTTACATTGTTGGACATTAAACCACCAACACGCTTACGTAGAGTGCGAACTGAAGAAAATATCGCAGCTGTATCGGCCAGTGTTAATGATGACCACCAATTTTCGATTCGTCGCCGTTCGCACCAATTGGGTCTCTGTTACTCAAAAACGTGGAAATGCCAAAATTGGACTAAGCGGATGGACCACCTAAGACGCAGCCGCGGTCAACATTTAAATGAAATTATCTTCAAAAAGTAAATGTCATGGACCAATCTAACGTTTCAAATAAAGAACCGATGAGATTTTGCAAATTTTATGCGTTTTTTTTAAAAAAAAGTTATCAAGCTCTTAAAAAATCACCCTTTATTTATTTATAAAATTATTTTTTCAATATTTGCATTTGTTTTGGTTAGATTATAGTAAAAACAAGTAAGGAAAGGCAAAAGTCGGGCGGGGCCGACTATATAATACCCTACACCACTCCCTGCGTATGTACCTCGCTTTGATTACTAAACCCAGGTATTTCATGGGAGCAATTTTATGTAGTTCATACAAATTATATAAATTATATTCATATAATTTATATGCTATAAATTCATCTTCAGTCAAATTTAACGAGTATGGTAAATAATATGGTAATTGATCTAATTGTCCGACAGACAAATACAAATTATACAGTAGTATACCAAAGTCATTTCAAAGTATGGACATATGGACATCACCCAAACAATTCTCATTGCAATTCTATTCGGTAAAAAAGTGAAATCGGGAAGGATTTTTGCATCCTGTAAATGTATGTGTTAAATCGGAAAGGACATTTGTATGGGGGTATATTGAAAACTGGAACGATGTGACCCGCTTTCACCATGTCTGTTTATTGGTGAAATATAATATGTAAAATTTGGCCAAAATCGGTTAAACATTCGGGAGCAACATTTGTATGAGGGCTATATCTAAATCTGAACCTATCTTGCCCACTTTCACCATAGATGTTTCTAGTTCGATTATAAGATGTTCTGCAAAATTTAAAGAAAATCGTGTACAATATGTCGTTTCTAGAGCGGAAAATGTCAAATCGGGAGCGACATTTGTATGGGGGCTATATCTAAATCTGAACCGATTTCCTCCAAATTCAATACCGATGGTCATTGGCCAGAAAAAAAAACTTCTGCCAAGTTTCATAACAATCGGACAACAATTGCGACCTGTAGAGTGCGAACAAGCTTAGATGGACAGCAGACGGACGGACAGACAGACATCGTTAAATCGACTCAGCTGGTGATTCTAAGCCGATCGGTATACTTAAAGGTGGGTCTAGCTCGATTATTTCTTGGTGTTACAAACATTTGGGGCGAAACTAACTTATAATACCCTAGCCCACGAAGTGGTGTAGGGTATAAAAATATATTTTCCTGTAATATTACTGCACTTGTACGAAAATCGACATCCTCTGTGGAATGCAATCCATGGTGGAGGGTATATAAAGTTCGGCCCGGCCTAACGCCGTTTTTATTTGGGAATATTTTCCCCGTTTGAAGAATTGAGATATTTTAATACGAGGTAAGCACATTTTTGTAGATATTCACGAGAATCGTCATGAAAACACTTCTGTTCTAAGCATGTAAAATATAGTCAAAATATCTCTTGCCATTTAAAAGTTACAAAATGCATTAAAAAAGATTTGGAATCACTGTGTGGCTGTAGCTGGAATAACTAAATTCGGTGTGCTTGCTCCTCTGGTTGTGTGAAAGGTTGGAATTGCAATAAATGTTGCTGTCTTATATTCATGTCGTCCATGCACACCATAGTGGAGGGTATATAATATTCGGCCCGGCCAAACTTAATGCGCTTTTCATCTGTTTTTCATTTTAGAATGTAGGTTGTCGAAATTAGTTTTAATTTGCAACACATAATTTGCTTTTTCGTGATGATTCAAATTTTAATTTAATGATGATGATGAAAACTATTGATATCCTGTCATAGCTTACGAACCTTCACTGCGCTCTAATGTATCAGTCGATAATATTTCTAATAATTTTTCCTTATAGTATTAACCCGAACATCAACACACAACGGAAAGACTTTAATCATTTGTGCAAATATTCACTCAAACCATCATAAATCTATGATTTTATCTACAACCAACTGAGCGGATTACGAGCAATAAAAATGCGATATTTATCGGAAAAATACAAGAACGGCACTATGAAGTTTTTATTAGACATTTGCATAATGAAAAGAGATATTTATGGCTGCAGTTTTTGTGCATGAATTTTCCGATGATCATCATCAATAATGATTCGTTCAAATACAACACACCCATTTATGTGGAAATCTAAACAGAAATCGAACTAAAGTGAAGTGAAAGGAAGGCAAATAAATGCAATATAAAATCAAATAATCGAATCAACAACGAATGAAGTGAAATGAAATGACTAACAATAGACACCCACTTGCAAAGAACAAGCAACAGCCCCAAGGACATCAACGCATTATTGATGGTTACAAGGCGAAGGATATATAGACAGTCGACAAGCACGCGCGCATATTTGTTGCTCAAGTTTCAACGGAAATTTAATACGAAAAAATGGTAAGTACCTCTCTGAATTGGCGACAAGTGACAAGAGCACCTTCCATCCACCGCTTTGCGAATTTTGCGGGTGGGCGTTGCGAAGTGTCATTTATTGTTTGATTATACCAACACTTATCTGACTGAAAACTTAAATACATCCAACCATACATACAGACATCAGTCAGCCTGTCCATTAGACAATGCTTTAACCAAATATTACTGCGACTCGTACTCTGGCCTGCTTAAGTCCCTTGTGCGTTGACATTTCCACAACAAAGGGAGACAAATGATCCATTAGTGACATCTGCGGCTTATGTTCGAAGGTCACGTTTTGAAAGTCCAAATGACACAATCAACCAATAACATGAAATAAATCTTCTTCAAGCAATAAACTCAGTTTATGTCACTTGGGCTGTATCCTTTTTATTTCATATGACAAATTACATGGGCTACAGGGTAATTTTTAAGATTCAAATTAAAAAAGCCGTTAAGGAGAGTTTAGGAAACATGTGTGGCTGCAATAGATTTCAGAGTAATAATATATACTTTTCATATCACCACCCAAGGATGAGGGTATAATAACACTGTACGACACGATTTTTCACCCATGATCAAACTGACCAGATTCTGAAAATATAGCTCACAAAAAAATATACGTATCTCCCAGTTTTTCTAGATCAATTCATTTAAGTTTTTTACGAGCAATTCAATTTTTGGAGTAATTAGCCAGTATATACCTATATATGTTTAATGTCTTGGTAACCCTACATATTAAAAACATTGATGTTATCATTTTTGTGACAACTGTTTTGACGTTTAAGCTTATTAAAACTATCTTTCCAAAACTGAGCGAAGCTAAGATCACGGCGGGTAAGTGCTTAATGTCTCTCTTTTCATTATTTAGTTTTTAATTGTTCCTCTCTTTAAGGTGTTTTCAATGGTCCACAAACCAAACAACTGTTAAGCAGAATAGAAATAGAATAGAATAGAAATATGCTTAGTCCCATAGAAAAAAGAGCATGGACCGCGTTCATAAACGTTATGAATATTTTTTTGGGAAACAAGAGGGCGGAAAATTATAAGGAAATTGTAGAAGAACTGATTGCTTCGTACCATGCGATTGGAGTCAATATGTCCCTCAAAATACATTTTCTTCACAACCATTTGAAATTTTTCCCGCCAAACTTAGGCGACTTCAGCGACGAGCATGGTGAAAGATTTCACCAAGATATCGCGGAAATTGAAAAGAGGTACAAATGCAAAGACATGAGGTATATGCTGGCTCAATACTGCTGGTCACTTTGCCGTGAGACAAGAACCGATATGTACAAACGTCAAAATAAGCGTATAAAATTTTCAAATTAATTTAACTTTTAAGTTTTAGCTTTTAATTTACATCTATAAAATTTGCATTTTTAATTTTCAATGCTTAATTTTTTAACCTTAATTCTAGTTTTAATTTTTATATTTGTAATAAACTTGAACATCAATGTGTAGGGTTCCCAAGACATTAAACATATATAGGTATATACTGGCTGATTACTCCAAAAATTGAATTGCTCGTAAAAAACTTAAATGAATTGATCTAGAAAAACTGGGAGATACGTATATATTTTTTTGAGCTATATTTTCAGAATCTGGTCAGTTTGATCGTGGGTGAGGCCAAAAGTTTAAATTTGTCTTACAGTGTAATATAATATAGTTCGAGATCCAGATGATTAAAGGAGTGGAATGCCTTGTGTCCTCTACACACGAAATAATTTTTTTTTATACCCCCCACTTAAGGATGGGGATATATTCACTTTGTCATTCCGTTTGTAACACCTTGAAATATACGTCGGAGACTCCATAAAGTATATATATTCTGAGTCGTGGTAAAATTCTAAGACGATCTAGCCATGTCCGGCACGCTAGCTGCCGAACGAAATGAGCTAGGAGGTTCAAATTTTCCGTAAATGTGTCTTATTGTTGCAGATCGGTTGGGATTGAGGGAAAAAGTAATATTTAGACTAATTAAGCGATTTTTTTAAATTTCTACTTTATATGCGCTTGAAATTTGTTGCGTACATTCCTCTTGCAGCGTTAAAAAACAAAAAGTATATATATTCTTGATCGTCATAAGTTCATCCAGTTCAAATATAACGTGTTAAGCTCATTTTGTGAAAATGCATGCTTTCTGGTGCGGAAAAAGTCTATCCGAAATTTGTATGGTAAATTTTGGGGCGATATTTGTATGGGAGTTACAGTGGTTTCAATTTAACATTGGAATATGGGCTATTTGTGTGGGTGGTACCAGAAGGGGCGTGGCAATTTCGCCCATATTCGAACTTAAACTAAGTTTGGGAAATATATTACCATGTGCAAAGTTTGAACTGAATCTTCAACTCCTTGCGAGAGTTATCGTGTACACCAGCCAGACGGACGTTCGGACGGACATGTCTCAAACACCTTAAAAAGTCGTGAAACGGATTTGGTTCAAACATACTTAGGGTCTTAAGTCGCTCCTTGAATGCGTTACACTTTTTTCTGTCCCAAATGATATGTACCCTCTTACTCTGTAGAGTGAGGGTATAATCAAACTCGCCAAAAATGTGATTTTTTTCTTACTATTTAAATATCTCCTAAACTAATGGAGGCACTATCTCTGTGCAAAATATATTTTCAATGGTGCATACTTGTACTTTTGACAATCATTTCAAATCCATTTTTGACATGCTTTCACCACCACCGTTCACCATTTATCAAGACAACCAGTGCAATCTTTAAATCATTCCATCAATATTCTTCCACATATCGGCATGTTCTGAGCTCTTGTAACTGTAATGGAGAGATTTGTCAATATGTTGCTATGTAGATTATATACTATAGATTACTCTTTTCATCTAACTTTCCATTAAAAAATGTCATTCAAATTCAGGTACATGTTAATAATCCTTTTGTATTGAAACAAGAAATGGAAGAATGACAATATTCATAAATTAATATTTGCCTCTTAAATTGTTATTTCATTTTCTGGGAAATTAATTAAGTCAAATATACATCTAAAGCAGTGCATATCAGAAACATGTTTGTGATATCGGTTGAAAGAGAACGTATTTTACGAAAAAACAAAAGACGATTATGGCCGACTATATTAGACGCTTTATATGCACTTGCAATTTGTTGAGTACATTCCTCATGTAGCTTGAAAGCACCAGAAATTAAATAAAAAATCAGGTGAAATGGGACAAAAGGGGATACAAATGGTACCAATGATATGACAACAGCTAGAAGCATGCAATTTGGAGCGCACATCTCTCTAACTGCGTAGACATGTAAAATAGAGGAATTTTTCAAAATTCGTACTTTTAAGTGATACAATTGGAAAAGAGGGATAAAAATGGTACCACCCAAACCGCTGAAGATGAAATAATTTTTCGAAATTTGTACTTTTAGGCGGAAATTGGGGCGAAAGGAGATATAAATTGTACTAACCAGATGGCTACAGTTAGAATAGTAAAATTCAATGTGGACATTGCTCTGAAAAGTAAAGACATCTTTAGACAGCCTCTATTCTGCCGGTAATTCTGTCGAATGTACTCCAAACTTAACGCCTTTTTACTTGTTTTGACTAAGTCTTAATTATCGACATATTAAACAAGTAAGGAAAGGCTAAAGTCGGACGGAGCCGACTATGTGATACACTCCACTTTCTATCCTACAATTCAATTCGGTAAAACAGTGAAATTGGGATGGATTTTTGTATCCTGTAAATGTATGTGTTTGACAAAAAATGTTAAATCGGAAAGGACATCTGTATGGGGGTATATTGAAGCATGGAACGTTGCGACCCGCTTTCACCTTGTATGTTTATAGGTGAAATATAATATGTAAAGTTTGTCCAAAATCGGGAGCGAAATTTCTATGGGGGCTATAGGTAAATCTGAACCGATCTAAACCGTTTTCGCCACAGGTGTTTCTAGTTAGATTATAAGGTGTTAAGCCAAATTTAAAGAAAATCGAGTACAATATGTGGTTTCTAGAGCGGAAAAAGTCAAATCGAGAGCGACATTTGTATGGGGGCTATATCTAAATCTGAACCGATCTTATCCGCTTTCATTATAAGTGTTTCTAGTTAGATTATATGGTGTTAAGCCGAATTTGCTTTATAGAGCGGAAAAAAGTCAAATCTAGAGCGACATTTGTATGGGGCTATATCTAAATCTGAACCGATCTTACCCGCTTTCATTGTAAGTGTTTCTAGTTAGATTATAAGGTGTTAAGCCAAATTTAAAGAAAATCGGGTACAATATGCGGTTTTTAGAGCGGAAAAAGTCAAATCGGGAGCGACATTTGTATGGGGGCTATATCTAAATCTGAATCGAATTGCCTCAAATTAAATTGATCCACAAAACTTACTTGTGCCATTTTTTTTTTTGTTAATATCGGACTATAATTGCGACCTGTAATTTGATTACAACAATAGATGGACAGACGGACATTGCTAAATCGACTCAGAAAATGATTCTAAGCCTATCTATACAATAAACGATGGGTCTAACTTGTTTCCTTTTGGGTGTTACAAACAAATGCACAAAGACATAATACTCTGTTGGAGTGTATAAATAGGTAGCGAAAATATGATTAGATTAGTTAAGTTTAAGATCATTTATGACGATCATTTTGCTATGATCGGTGTATATTTGCCGGCAGAAATTTGGTGGCAGTACCTGTATCCGAATCGCTCGGAATTACAAATGCCAAAATTATTTCGCAGCCATTCTAATGTTGCATCCCAGCCCTATGTAGGGTATCAAGAATTAAGTTTGTAACATTTTTCGAATCAAATACCTGTCATGGCAGTGGGTGGTCTGCCGTCCGTACATGGTCGGTCTTTTGTAGCACTGACATCCGACTGCACCCATCAAACACACAATTGGATTTTGAATATTAAACTAAAAATTGTGTTTTTGTTTTTCTGCAAGGGGGTGTTAAAGTGGATTCAGATAGAAATTTTCTATTTGAATGGTGTGTCGAAAAACGATTTGTACTTTACACATTTTTCCAAGAAATCCTTCTTCGCTATGGTCCAACAAGAAAAAGGCAATTTCATTTTGTTGTCCTCGAAATGTCAAATAAATGTAACTACTAAAATAGAAACAAACGATTTTTTCTTCGAATGTGCTTCTCATTATCAAGCTACATGCGGCGACACGTTTTCTTAGTTAATGTCATATGCTCATATATGAATTGCACGTATTAAAGAGAAAAAAGAAATTTAAAATGGCAAAAATTAAATTTTATTTTGAATTTTGCCTTAAATATGAGTGGTACTAAATAATTCTATGTAACCACCACAAAAATAACAATATACATTAGAGTGGCTTCAAAATAAAAGTTGTGGATGTTCCCGACTAAAATGAAAGATTGGTTTGTTTTATGTGTTCTCCCAAAATATTTCGTTTTTATCAATGTCCGTTCGTGAGCTGGACGTGCTCAAAATGACCTCTATAAATCTGGTTTCCTGCTAGATATTGAAATCTGGTCCAAGCCTTGCATTTTAACCCAGAATAGAGGGTAGAATTTTAACATTTTAGTACAATTTTTTTGCAATTTTTATAAAAACAGCAATGACTAACATATTTATACACTCCACGAGAGTCTTTTCTTGCATTTGTCTTTTTGCATTTGTTTGTAACACCCAAAAGGAAGCGAGTTAGACCCATCGTTTATTGTACAGATCGGCTTAGAATCACTTTCTGAGTCGATTTTGCAATGTCCGTCTGTCTATCCGCTCTTGAAACCACATATTTCACTCGATTTACTTCAAATTTGGTAAAGTACCCTATAATTGAGCTGGAAACAGCTATGATGAAAATCGGTCAGATCGGTTCAGATTTAGATATAGCCCCCATACAAATGTCGCTCCCGAGTTGACTTTTTGCGCTCTAGAAACCACATATTTCACTCGATTTGCTTCAAATAGTAACCGATTTTCTTCAAATATGGCTTAACACCTTAATATCTAACTAGAAATACATGTGGCGAAAGCGGGTTAGATCGGTTCAGATTTAGATATAGCCCCATACAAATGTCGCTCCCGATTTGACTTTTTCCGCTGTAGAAACCACATATTGTACCCGATTTTCTTTAAATTTGGCACAACATCTTATAATTCAACTAAAAACACCCATGGTGAATGTGGAAAGATCGGTTCAGATTTAGATATAAATTTTTATATATATATATACAAATTTTATTTAGATTTCCCACAAAATTTATTTAGATTTTCCAAAGCGTCCTCTATTATTTGGTAGCAATATTAGAGTAACAGGAAAATTGAAAAATCCAATATACTTCAAAAATGTCAACTCCTTTTAAACGAGAACTCCACAAGACAATAAAAAAATAAGTATAGAAGTATGTCTTCTTTGAAGCTAAACTGTGATGCTTGTCATGTAGATTGCTCACATTTTGAGTATATTTCTCTATGAATTATTCGAAGAAATATTTTGAGTGCAAGACTCATTATGCTTATCAATCTGTATTCCTCACTTTTTTGTGTTATTGTTTTTTGGTATGATGATGAATGTGAATTTAAGCCATTCTAGTGGATATTTCCCATTATCGTATGTGTATTTAACGAGTTTTACTGAGAACTGCAAAAGAATTAAAAAACTAGTTTTTTATACCCTCCACCTCCAGGATGGGGGTATATTCACTTTGTCATTCCGTTTGTAACACCTTGAAATATTCATCGGAGACCCCATAAAGTATATATATTCTGGGTCGTGGTAAAATTCTAAGACGATATAGCCATGTCCGTCTGTTGAAAGCACGATAGCGGCCGAACGAAATGAGCTAGGAGGTTCAAATTTTTCCTGAATGTATCTTATGGTTGTAGATCGGTTGGGATTGAAAGTGGACGAAATCGGCCCAGAGGGAAAAATTTTTCCCTCACAAGGACTGAAAATACCCCTAATATTTAGAGTATTTCAGCATGTTTTTTGAACATATTAGCTTGTATTTAGTTGATATTTGCAATGCGCATTCCCTCTATAGCATAAAAGGGCACCATAGAGTGATTTTTATTTGTAGGGGGCGAAATGGGACAAAAAGGGATAAAAATGGTACCTATCAAACGACAACAGATAGAAACACGAAATTTGGCGTGTACATTCCTCTAATAGAGTATATACATAATATAAAAGTATTTTTTCTAAATTCGTACTTTTAAGGGGATAAATCGGATAGAGGGATAAAAATAGTACCAACCTAACGGCTGCACCTAGAATAATGAAATTCGATATATACATTCCTCTGATTGCGTAGACACGTAAAATAAAAGAACTTTCAAAAATTCGTACTTTTTGGGGTTCAAATGGAAAAAGGGGATAAAAATAGTACCTACCAAATGATAGCAGCTAGAATCATGAAATTCGGAGTATACATTCCTCCGACTGCGTAGACACGAAAAATAAAACGTTTTTTCCAAATTCGTACTTTCAATGGATACAATGGCACATAGGGATAAAAGTAGTACCAACTAAACGATTACAGCTAGAATGATGAAATTCAGATAGTCCCTCTAATTGTATAGATATGTGAAATAAAGAGATTCTAGATAGTCGTACTCTTGAGGGGGCAAAATTGGAAAAAGTGGATAAAAATGGTACCAACAAAATGGCCGCTTATAGAATCATGGGATTCGGTGTATACATTCCTCTGACTGCATAGCCACGTAAAATATTTTTTTCCAAGTTCGTACTTTATTTTGTTGCTTTTACGACAAAAAGTGGTAGAATCATGAAGTTGTCTTATACTGCGTACGTGAGAGATAAGGTATTTTCAAAATTTATACTTTTGAAATTAAAATAGGATGGAAATACAATCAACCAAACGACTGTAGCTGTAAATACACTCTCTATCCGCCAATATTTAGGGTATTTATGATTGCTCCCTTATGTTTACTTTATGAATTGAAGTATTATATTCATTATATATATATATATAGTATACAAATATTGGTAGCCTTGGCTTATTAATTAAATTTCTTATTTTCATACATTTAAAATTTGTTGCGGAATGTCCCTCTTGTAGCTTGGAAGCACCACAAAGAAAATAAAAGTTTTAGCGGGTGAAATGGGACAAAAAGGGATAAAATATGGTACCAATGATACGACTACAGCTAGAATCATGAAATTCGGTGTGTAAATCCCACTAATTGCATAAACACGTAAAATAGAGGGATTGTTCGAAATTCGTACTTTTAAGGGATATAATTAAAAAGAGGGATAAAAATAGAACCTACCAAGCCGCTGAAGTTGAAATCATGAAATTCGGTGTATACATTCGTATACATACATTTTCGAAATTTGTACATTTGGGCGGAGAATGGGGCGAATGGGGATATCTTTAAAATTTATACTTTTCTTATCACTTTGTCTGTATCTAGAAATGCTTCTTTCTAATGGCGACTGGCAATCGCCTAATATTTAGGCATGTTCATTTTCACAATTTCAGCATTTTATTTGTATAGTAGTCGATTTTAAACAGTGCGCATAAGTATACATTATAGTTTGAAATAGTAAACAAATATAGTAATGTGCATAAAAATATCACAATTTTCGTAATATGGTACTGTACTTCTATGAAAAGTCGACATCCTTTAATCTGCTGGTAATACTGTGGAATGCACTCCGTGGTGGAGGGTATTTAAGATTCGACCCGGCCGAACTTAACGCCTTCTTACTTGTTTTTAATTTGTTTCAACTAGGAATTATAATATATATTTCTCATTTTCTAATTGCTGCCATCCTAGCGAAGAAAACCTATGAATAAATGTAGAAGTTGTGGCACTTTTTGTAGAAGTAAGAGAAATTAAAACAAATTAAATTCGTGGAAAAAGTAAAATTGGGAACGATTTTTTATGGGTACTATATCCTGATCCGATTCCAAATCAAATTTCTACTAAATGAAATATTTACGCTGGCTTTGAAAGTGTATTTATCCATTTGAACAAACTATTAAATGGATATTCGTATAAACTTGTTGTTCTTTGTGCTAGTTGCAAGTGTTATGGATAGAGTGATCAAAAACCCGGGTTTTCTGCAATGTCGGGTTTTCGGGTTTCTCGAAAACCGTGATTTCAAAAAACCGGTTGCCCGGTTTTATTTTTATAAAAAAATCGTTCGGACCGTGGGTTTTCTTGAAAGAATAGCAAATAGGGAAATTATTCATTATAGGGTAATTCCACAAAATGTTGACCCATTGTGAATACTGGTTCTTGGGGGTAGGAGAATTCTGATATCGTAGATTCACCGAAATCTTTTGTTAATGACTCCAAACATTCCTGTCAGAATTAGTATCATTTTGGTCCATTTCCAAAAGTTTTTTTATTCCCAAAATATCAGTTTAGAATAGTTGTGAACACCGTAACAACTTCAAATAATGTCTTACTGAAATAGGAAATCATTTTGACAAACAAATATATATTCTGGACCAATTACCCCATTCTGAGATTCTTGAAGCGAAAAAAATAAGTTAAAATATATACAAAAAATCTTAAGTTTGACATGAAATTCAAACCATCTGTGAGCTATACGCTCCTCAAAACATCTCTAAAAATAATCACATATATTCACATATATAGGAGAAATCTACGACATCGCTACAGTATTGCTATGCTTGATCGTCATAAAATTCTAAAATGATCTAGCCATGTCCGTCCGTCCGTCCGTTTGTTGAAAGCACGCTAGCATCTAAACGAAAGGAGCTTGGATGTCCAAATTTTCCATAAATGTGTCTTATAGTCGTAGATCGGTTGGGATTGAAACAGGGCGAAATGGCCCAAAGGGACATTTTTTTCCCTCACAAGGACTAAAAATACCCATAACAACCCCTAATATTTTAGAGTATTTAAGCATATTTTTTTCAATATGTCTGCCTTTACTTACTTGATATTGGGTATGCGCATTCCCCCTATAACAAAAACGTGCGCCATAAAGTGAATTTTATTCGTACGGGTGAAATGGGACAAAAAGGGATGAAAATGGTACCTATTAGACGATAACAGCTAGAAACACGGTGTGTACATACCTCTAATTGAGTAGATTCATAATATAAAAGTATTTTTTCCAAATTCGTACTTTTAAGGGGTAAAATGGGAATAGACTGATAAAAATGGTACAAACTAAACGGCTCCACACTCTGATTGCGTAGACACGTAAAATAAACTGATTTTTCGAAACGAAATGCCAACGAAATGACTGCGTAGAAACGAAAAATAATTTTTTTTCTTTTAAATTTGTACTTTCAAGGTATACAATGGGTACAGAGGGATAAAAATAGTACCAACTAAACGACTACAGCTAGAATGATGAAATTCGATGTGTACATTTCCCTAATTTCGTAGACAAGCAAAATAAAGAGGTTTTAGAAAGTCGTACTCTAAAGGGTAAAATGAAAAAAGGAAGAAAATAGTACCAACCAAATGATCGCAGCTAGAATCATGAAATTCCTCTGAATTCTAAAAAGATTTTTCCAAATTCGTATTTTTTTACTTTTACGGCAAAAATTGGTTGTCTAATAAAGTTAGGTTATCTTACCCTGTGTACGTGAGATAATGGATTTTCAAAATTTGTACTTTTGTATCTACCAATATTTATGGTATTTAAGCTTTTTTGAAAAATTCTGTCATATATTAACTTTGTGAATTGACTTGAAGTATTATTTCGATATATATAGTACTAGCTGACCCGGCAAACGTTGTTTTGCCTTCAAATTGTATTTTCACTGAAAGTCTGGGTCCGTTGCAAAGTAATGGTGATATTTCGAAGAAGAATGATAGGTGCACAGAACCGACATACCAATTGTTGTTCAAATACCGTTAACCGGAGCAAAAATAATAAATTTTTTATTACCGATGTACACTGCGCGCGTTGCTACGCTACCAACTAAATATATATATATTATGTTTGCAGTAAATGTAAAGATCACGGGATAATGCCACACCTAATTAACAATAGGCAAATAAACCTGTAGTTGACTTGAATATTATCAAGAAGAATGTAAAATAACTTTTGTAGTATTGTACTGTGTACATGGACATTTGTTCTCAACTAACTGGTCTACCGGAAAATGTTTGATACAGTGTATAAGTAATAGCCAAATATTGATGTGTGTGGGCGGCGCCTCGGTCCTTCTTGCCAACTTGATTCCAAATAACCTGCTCATATCTCTAGGCCAAATGTACCATACTGTTAAATTTTCAGTACGATAAAACTATTATTATGAATGTTATAACGGTTTCTTTTCAAATGGCCGTGGCATCGCCCACTTCTAATCTGGCTGTAATTTATACTGTAATAACAACATATATACCAAATATCATCTTCATACCTCTGATAGTTCATGAGATACAGCCGTTTAAAGTTTCAAGTTGTATGCCACTGCCGCTGATTCGATCCCGCAATTTTTTTGTTGGGTCATGTATTTTCCTGCCAAATGCATTCACACAAATTTTCAAGGCGATTGGTGAAACAGTCCTCCAGATATTGCGTTTTCAAAAATAGAATCCAATGATATATCAATACTTCAAGTACCCTATTTTCACCACCTACCACGGTGCTACATTCTGTGAAAAATTCGGTTATCAGTGCCACATTGTGAAATATTCATAACAATCGGTCTATTAGAAATGTCGTCAGAGCGATTTTTGGGGGATAACAGTGGCGCCATCTGTCGAAAATTGGTCGTACCAACTCAGAAACCTTCGCGGGCTCATGCGCAACAACTTTGCTGAAGATCATCACATGATTCAATGCATAGTTTACGATTCTATAAAGGACATACAAACATTCATTTTTATATTATTAGTCTTGCCTTAAAAGCGTGGTTTGAAATAATAAAAATATTATATTTATTTATAAAATTATTTTTTTAATATTTTTATTTGTTTTGGTTTGGCTATATTTAAAATCCTGTAATGTTACTGCACTTCTATGAAAATGGACAGCTTCTGTGGAATGCAATCCAAGGTGGAGGAACTTAACACTGTTTTTACTTGTTTTTTGGTACCTTTTACAATTTTACAGTGAAAAATTGGCGAAAAATATGCGAGAATATGTTGAAGTACCGCGGAAATCCCGTACAAATTTCCCGGAATATGGGAAACAGGAAATATGGAAATTCCTGGAATTTTCCTCCGAGAAATTCCGGCATGCAAACCCTAGTTGTTACTAATGACAGCAGGATTAGGTGAAAATACCTGACGCAGATAGTTAGAAAATACTTCTCCTTTTTCGACATCGCTTCTTGCCCATTTTCCTTTATTCCTGTATTCATAGATCAGCTACTTAAGCCTCGGCAATCGATTTTGTTGCCATAGTCTCTTTCTTCTTCTTCTTCTACTTGTACTACTTCCTTCTTTCATTACCACAAAATTTATTTCGTTATTATTTATTAAGCGTCTTCTATCCTTTGGCAGTAATATAAGACTAGCAGGAAAATTAAAAAAAAAATCAATAATTAAATCTTTCATATATGTCAACTGCTTTTTAACGAGAACTCAACCAAACATAACAAATTAAGTATACTGCTGTCTTTGCTTTTCGAGTTCTTTGAAGCTAAACTGTGATGTTCCCTTATATTGCTCACATTTCAGTATATTCGTCTATGATTTATTCGAAGAAATATTTTGAGTGCAAGACTCATTATGCTTATCAATCTGTATTATCCATTATTATATGCATGTTTAAAGAGTTTTATCAAGAAACACGCTTTCTAAATTTGTTACAACTAGAAATTAAAATATATTTCTCATTTTCTAATTGCTGTCATCCTAGCGAAGAAAACTTTTCAATAAATGCAGAAGTTTTGGCACTTTTTCTAAAGGGTCCGCCATGTAAGGTTTTTTTTTCAACCGTTGGACTATAATTTGTGGGTTGCCGAGGCAGCCATTTGAATGAAATTATTTTCCATTATTAACCGGAAGGATTGTACTTTCAAATAAAAAAAGAAATTTGAGAAAATATTCAGTAAATTTTTTATAGCATTTTCCAAAAAAAGTAATTTGGCGGACCCTTTAGAAGTAAGATAAATTAAAACCAGTAAGGAAAAGCTAAAGTCGCGCGGGGCCGACTCTATGATACACTCCACTTTCAATCCAAATACAATTCAATTCGGTGAAAAAGTGAAAACGGGAAGGTTTTTTCTATCCTGTAAATGTATGTGTTTGACAAAAAATTTTATATCGGCAAGGACATTTGTATGAGGATATATTGAAACCTGGAACGAAATAGGTGAAATATAAAATGTGTAGTTTGGCCAAAATCGGTTGAACTTATGGGAGCAACATTTGAATTTGGGCTATATTTAAATCTGAACCGATCTTACCCACTTTCACCATAGTTTTGTTTAGTTAGATTACAAGATGTTGTGCGAAATTTAAAGAAAATCGGCTACAATATATGGTTTTTAGAGCGCAAAATTCAAATCGGGAGCGACATTTGTATGGGGCCTATATCTAAATCTGAACCGATCTAGCCCGCTTTAGCCACAGGTGTTTCTAGTTAGATTATAAGATGTTGTGCCAAATTTAAAAAAAAATCGATTAGAATCGGGAGCGACATTTATATGGGGGCTGTATCTAAATCTGAACCGATTTGACCTATTTTCACCATAGATGTTCATTGTTTAAATATAAGATGTTTTGCTAAATCTGAAGACAATCTGATACAATATGTGGTTTCTAGAGCGGAAAAAGTCAAATCGGGAGCGAAATTTGTATGGGAGCTATATTCACCATGGGAGCCGATATTCACCATGGGTGTTTCTAGTGGAAATATAAGATGTTTTACCAAATCTGAAGACAATCTGATACATTATGTGGTTTCTATAGCGAAAAAAGTCAAATCGGGAGCGAAATTTGTATGAGAGCTATATATAAATCTGAACCGATCTGTCCGATATTCACCATGGGAGTTTCTAGTGGGAATATAAGCTGTTTTACCAAATCTGAAGACAATCTGATACAATATGTGGTTTCTAGAGCGGAAAAAGTCAAATCGGGAGCGAAATTTGTATGGGAGCTATATATAAATCTGAACCGATCTGACCGATATTCACCATGGGTGTTTCTAGTGGAAATATAAGATGTTTTACCAAATCTGAAGACAATCTGATACATTATGTGGTTTCTAGAGCGGAAAAGTCAAATCGGGAGAGAAATTTGTATGGGAACTGTATATAAATCTGAACCGATCTAACACATTTTTACCACAGGTGTTTCTAGTTACAATATAGGATGTTTTGCCAATTTTAAAGAAAATCTGTTGTAATATGTGGTATCTAGAGTGAAAAGAGTCAAATCGGGAGTGAAATTCGTATGGGGGATATATCTAAATCTGAACCGATTTTCTTCAAATTAAATAGCGTTCGTCCTTATCCCGAAAAACATCGTTGTGCAAAGTTTCATTTGGTTCTGTCTACAATTGCGACCTGTATCGTGATTACAAGAATAGATGGACGGACGGATGGACGGACAGACGGACATTGCTAAATCGACTCAGAAAGTGATTCTAAGATGATCGGTATAATTAACAATGGGTCTATCTCGTTTCCTTTTGGGTGTTACAAACAAATGCACAAAGACATAATACTCTCGTGGAGTGTATAAAAAGTAAGAAAGGCTACTTACTATCTACCCACTAACAATTGAATTTGGGAACGATTTTTTATGGGTACTATATCCTGAACCGATTTGACCTACTTTACGCTAGCTTTGAAATTGGGAAACTTATACTTAGTTGATTTTCGCAGAAAATGTTAAATATGTTAAAGCAAGATTACATTTTCCTGAGTGTATTCATCCATTTGAATAAGCCATTAAACGGATATTCGTATAACCTCGTCGTTCTTTATGTTAGTGGCAAGTGTTATGAATACTCCTTAATCACCTGCAATCAATTCCCGAAATACTCAATTCCAGCAAGTTTCGTTTCATACATTCATTGCTGAATGTGGCACAACTGAAATGAGTTAAGAGTCAATTAATATCCATATTCGTAATGGTTGGGGGAAGCAATTAACCGTGTTTTAGTTACATTTTCGAACAACAATCGTGATTAACATTTGTTACATTTTTGACAATGTTTTGTCAATTTATTTAAGTGTCATGTACAATTGCATTATTTATTTATTCGACTATGCGATAAATTGTGAATTCTTTGATTTCGAATGAACGATTAATTAAATAATTTGATGGTTCGATTAAAAGGAGATATCAGTGACTTATTTTTTGAATTGTATATCAATGAAACTATGTTAGCTTCTGCTATTTATTTTCATCGCTTCTACGTATAGACATCAAGTATAACCTTTTTAAAATCAAATTGCATCGATTAATTTGCCTTTTCAATGATTTCGATCGAATAAGTAATATTATTGATAATGAACATAACGTATACGCACCCATATGATAATAGGAGAATAGAACAATTTGTAGGTACAGTAATTTTATATTAAGTAAGTTAGTCAATTATGACTATAAGCCATTGTTCTACAATATTTTTCACTTAAAATTCGTTAAATATTCATAATAACTGTAAATATTTCTATAAAACCAGATTTAACACAGGATGTAGGATACTCAAATAAGGTTTGGCCATAGACTGCTCAGCTTGTCTTTGAACTAGCACAGTGTTATCCGAATTAACGATTTTTTTCAATCAATTTTATGAAGCAATTTCGCAAAATAAAGGTCTTATTTATCTTATCTTCTTGAAACTTTCCTAGAGAACATAACGACCACTGCAAAAAACCGATCATATCAAAAAATAACAAAATACAATGGGAGCGGAGGAATAAAGTGCAGTAAAGTAAAGTCGGTGCAGAGGGATATAATTTTCCCTCACAAGAACAATTTGCGTGAACGCGCAAAAAACCATTTATTTTAATTTTTATAGCCCATCATTCTACCACTTCCAAACTCACGCAGTCGCATTTTAATCAGTAAGTAATCAGTTTAATAATCAAAACAAAACAAATGAAATTGTAACGGGACGATATTTCAAAACTTTTTCTATTTTTATGGGATGTTTTTATGCCAATAAAAACGATTTAAAAAAAAATATTTTTTTTTCTAAATTTTTGACGACTGTTTCTTTGTGAAGGTAATATTATGAATTTTGTAGCCCTTGAAATTTTCCCTAAATGCTTCTTATGGTTGCGGATTGGTTATGATTGAAAGTGGGCGAAATCGGTTCAGAGGGAAAAAATGGCCATATAACTAGATTTCAAATGCTATCGAAATTGGAAAATTGGGGGGAATTGGACTTGAGGGGAATTGTTTCTAAATAATAACATTTAGGGCACATTATTGAAGATTGCTGCCTAATTTACACTTTTTTGATTCCACTTGTAGATGACTATTAATATTATAATATTAGGGATGTTTTTCTTTAAGCCGAAATAACAAGCTGCGATAACAAAAACTTTAATAAAAATTTAATTTTTCGTTCAAAATAAAAAAATATTTTTTCACATTGTCGCCAACTACAATATTAATATTAGAGTGGCTTCTTTTGTGAGGAAGGAAAAAATGTTGTTGATTTTCCCGACTAAAATGAAAGATTGGTTTGTTTTATGTGTTCTCCCAAATTTATTTTAATTGTCCGTCCGTGAGCTGGACGCGTTCAAAATAACCTCTATAAATCTGGTTTTTCTTGAATAAAATTGACGATGAGAATGATATTGAGAAAAAAACGCTAGAAATTAAAGTCCGACCCGAGCCTTATCAAACCACATTAAAAACTTGCGATATGACCCAGTATAAAGGACAGATTTATACTATTTTAGTGCAGTTTCCACATTTCTAGTTCGATTTATGTTTTTAGGGGCTCGTTGGAGAGGTTTGATAACTAATTCCAATTTTTAGAATTTTCTAACCCATTAAGGGCCGCAATTTTTTCTTTATGGTAATACTCAGTGGGTTAAATGTAAAGTAAAAATTGTAATATGCGGTTATTTGCATCGTAAACACATTCTAGTCTTATATAAAGCTAATTTTTGGAAAGAAATTCAACCATTTCAAATATTCGCCCTTAAAAATTAAAACATGAATAATCTACATAAACTTTTTAAAGGGGAAAAACTCAAATGGTTGTTAATGTTAAATTAACATAGCTAGACGCATGGAATTAAAAGTATATTTAGCAAATGTTCTTCTTTTTCAGTTGATACCCATATCGCCATTGTATGACATGCAAAAGTACGAAACTACATTATTGAAACATTTACACCCTTTGGAAATAAAAAGTCCTGTAAAAAAGACAAACGACCACGAAATAAAAAACTGAGTATGAGTTTTCCTATTAGTGACCTATAGTTACACTTCTATATAATCTCGTTCTTAGGAGGGACATCATATCGCACGGATTTATTCTAACATCTTATGTAAAGTTTTCCTCCCAATTTATCCATAGAATGACCGAAATTTCAGATGCTTTTTTTTTCAAAAATTAGATTTTTGTAAGACTAGAATGTGTTTACGATGCAAATAACCCCCTATTTCAGTTTTTACATCACATTTAACCCACTGAGAACCAACAGTAAGAAAAAAATTGTCGGCTCTTAATGAGTTATCTTCAACGATACAACAAAAACACAAATCGCACTAAAACAAGTAAGGAAAGGCTAAAGTCGGGCGGGGCCGACTCTATGATACACTCCACTTTCTATCCGAATATAATTCAATGAAAAAGTGAAAACGGGAAGGATTTTTGTATCCTGTAAATGTATGTCTTTGAAAAAAAAATGTTAAATCGGAAAGGACATTTATATGGGGGAATATTGAAACCTGGGACGAAATAGGTGAAATATAATATGTATAGTTTGGCCAAAATCGGTTAAACATTTGGGAGCAACATTTGTATTGGGGCTATATCTAAATCTGAACCGATCTTAACCACTTTCTACACATGTGTTTCTAGTTGGATTATAAGATGTTGTGCCAAATTTAAAGAAAATCGAGAATAATGAGTATCTAGAGCGGAAAATGTCAAATCGGGAGCCACATTTGTATGGGGGCTATATCTAAATCTGAACTGAATTTACCCAATTTCTGCATAGGTGTTTCTAGTTGGATTGTAAGATGTTGTGTCAAATTTAAAGAAAATCAGGTACAATATGTCAAATCGGGAGTGACATTTGTATGGGGCTATATCTAAATCTGAACCGATCTTATCCAATTTTTGCATAGGTATTTCTAGTTGGATTATAAGATGTTGTGCAAAATTTAAAGAAAATCGGGTACAATATGTCGTTTCTACAGCGGAAAATGTCAAATCGGGAGCGACATTTATATGGGGGCTATATCTAAATCTGAACCGATTTGCCTCAAATTAAATAGCGTTCGTCCTTGGTCCACAAAACTTACTTGTGCCAATTTTTGTTAAGATCGGACTTTAACTGCGACCTGTAATTTGATTACAACAATACAACAACGACTCAGAAAGTGGTTCTACGTCGATCGGTATACTTAACAATGGGTCTATCTCGCTTCCTTTTGGGTGTTACAAACAAATGCACAAAGCCATAATACTCTCGTGGAGTGTATAAATATACTTCCATATTGCGGTTTTTATAAAAAATGCACCAAAAATTGCACAAAAATGTCAAAATTCTAACCTCTATTCTTGGTTAAAAGGCAAGTTTCTGATATAGTTTGATAAGGCTCGGACCAGATTTTAATTTCTAGCAGATTTTTTCTAAATACCATTCTCACCGTGAATTTTATGCAAGAAAACCCTGATTTATAGAGGTTATTTTGAACGCGTCCAGCTCACGAACAGACAATGATAAAAGCGAAATATTTTGAGAGAACGCATAAAACAAACCAATCTTTCATTTTAGTCGGGAACATCCACTACTTTTATTTTGAAGCCACTCTAATAAATATTTTGTATCGACTTTATTGGACTTAGCCTCGAAATCCATCATTTTGACTTACACTGGATAATTATCAAAGCTAAGTCAAACATTTTTATTGACATTGACATTGCTTTTGGCGACAATTAAAAAAAAAAGAATTTTTTATTTTGAATGAAATTTTGACATTTTATTTAGATTTTTGTTATCGCAGCTTAGTTATCCAGTCTTAAAGAAAAACAGCCATAATGAAGCATCACAATTTTCCTAATATGGTAGTGTACTTCTATGTAACGCTGACAACCTCTAATCTGTCGTTAATTCTGTGGAATGCACTCCGTGGTGGAGGGTATTTAAGATTCGGCCCGGTCAAACTTAACGTATTTTTACTTGTTTGGATTGAATTAGCATAGGAATGGTTGTATTGTAATACAATCAAAAACAATAGATCTATCATGTGCGAAAATTATTTCGTATATCCTGATTAACATAAGGGCTAGCTTTTACCAATCCGTTTGTAAAATTTATTTCATTTCTTATTTTAAAAGACTACGTCGTGTCATTTCCTTCTTAAGTTAGATTCGACATAGCTACACCGACCCAGATAGTGATTCATAGAAGATTGCTATCATAAATGAGATGGCTGTCGCACCGCAATATGCTATGCGCTTTCTAAAGTCAACATTTACCCAATTTGGTTGAAAAGTTCTACCGAAATGACACTCGTGGTCTATTTAATGATGTTGTACATGGCATTAGTTGTGGTTGGAAAAATTTAAATCAGCAAAATGGCTTTCAAAACAAATACAACCCTCGTCATGGCACGTGCTGTAGTTTCGAACATCCAGTGTAAGACATCATCTTATTTGCCAACTAAAGAGTGATTTTTTTGAGGTTAGGATTTTCATGCATTAGTATTTGACAGATCACGTGGGATTTCAGACATGGTGTCAAAGAGAAAGATGCTCAGTATGCTTTGACATTTCATCATGAATCGTCTTACAAACGAACAACGCTTGCAAATTATTGAATTTTATTATCAAAATGCGTGCTCTGTTAAGAAAGTTCATTGCGCGCTTCCATTTTATGGTCAGTTTAATCGACCCACTGAAGCGGCTATTCGGGCTATTGTGACTAAATTTCGCACCAAATTTACATTGTTGGACATTAAACCACCAACACGCTTACGTAGAGTGCGAACTGAAGAAAATATCGCAGCTGTATCGGCCAGTGTTAATGATGACCACCAATTTTCGATTCGTCGCCGTTCGCACCAATTGGGTCTCTGTTACTCAAAAACGTGGAAATGCCAAAATTGGACTAAGCGGATGGACCACCTAAGACGCAGCCGCGGTCAACATTTAAATGAAATTATCTTCAAAAAGTAAATGTCATGGACCAATCTAACGTTTCAAATAAAGAACCGATGAGATTTTGCAAATTTTATGCGTTTTTTTTTTAAAAAAAGTTATCAAGCTCTTAAAAAATCACCCGTTACTACGCTCTGGCAAACATAAATGTTTGTAAAGATACGCCCAAAACTGCTCTTAACGCCCAAAGTGCTGGGAACATTAAATATTCGCCAGCACTATTCATAAGTTTGTGCGATAAACAAGATATGAACTAAGTTCCCCCTCGGGTATTCCAGAGAATATGTGGCAAATGTAGTAGTTTGCAACAATCACATATATATATATATATACATATGTAATAAATATAGTTACTAGATTCCCTAAGCGAAACTATGGTCCTGGGGTGGTAGGGGAGGGGAAGAGAGAGCGAACGAAAGTTCTTAATGGAAATGTGGCCAAACTCTCGGAGGTATTGAAACAACAAATGTAACGAATGCATGTCGCCTCAAGACCACCACCCAACTCAGTCAGTCTGTGGTGGAAGGAGTTTCTTTTTGCTCGACGGACGACATTGTCATCAATCTTGTGTTAATGGAACATAGTGTTCACACCTCGTTAAATAAACGAATACAAAGGTAACAACACTCTGTCAGCGATGACAGTCGCAACAAAACAACACCAGCCAGAAAAAAGAAAAACCAAGGTGACAAGTCAATCCTAGCGGGTTGGTTATGTAAATATGCACATACACATACACATGTACATGTATGTATGTCACACGATGAAAGGATATTTAGTTTATTGCATTTTGGAATGATGAAGTAGGCAAATGAAGTGTAGATTAAATTTCTCCAAGCGATCAGGAATCAGTGGCACCAAAACAAAATCGTAATATCGCATTAGCGTGGGGTATATCCAAGTGTGTTCCTCACTCACTATTTTTATACCCTACACCACTTCGTGGTCTAGGGTATTATAAGTTAGTTTCGCGCCAAATGTTTGTAACACCAAGAAATAATCGAGCTAGACCCACCTTTAAGTGTACCGATCGGCTTAGAATCACCAGCTGAGTCGATTTAACGATGTCTTTCTGTCCGTCCGTCCGTCTGCTGTCCATCTAAGCTTGTTCGCACTCTACAGGTCGCAATTGTTATCCGATTGTCATGAAACTTGGCAGAAGTTATTTTTTCTGGCCAAGGACCATCGGTATTGAATTTGGAGGAAATCGGTTCAGATTTAGATATAGCCCCCATACAAATGTCGCTCCCGATTTGACATTTTCCGCTCTAGAAACGACATATTGTACCCGATTTTCTTTAAATTTTGCAGAACATCTTATAATCCAACTAAAAACACGTACGCAAAAATTGGGTAAGATCGGTTCAGATTTAGATATAGCCCCCATACAAATGTCGCTCCCGATTTGACATTTTCCGCTTTAGAAATCACATATTGTACCCGATTTTCTTTAAATTTGGCAGAATATCCAATAATCCAACTAAAAACAGGTACGCAAAAATTGGGTAAGATCGGTTCAGATTTAGATATAGCCCCCATACAAATGTCGCTCCCGATTTGACATTTTCCGCTTTAGAAACCACATATTGTACCCGATTTTCTTTAAAATTGGCACAACATCTTATAATCCAACTAGAAACGCCTGTGCAAAAATTGGGTAAGATCGGTTCAGATTTAGATATAGCCCCCATACAAATGTCGCTCCCGATTTGACATTTTCCGCTCTAGAAACGACATATTGTACCCGATTTTCTTTAAATTTGGCAAAACATTTTATAATCCAACTAGAAACACGTACGCAAAAATTGGGTAAGATCGGTTCAGATTTAGATATAGCCCCCATACAAATGTCGCTCCCGATTTGACATTTTCCGCTTTAGAAACCACATATTGTACCCGATTTTCTTTAAAATTGGCACAACATCTTATAATCCAACTAGAAACACGTATGCAAAAATTGGGTAAGATCGGTTCAGATTCAGATATAGCCTCCATACAAATGTCGCTCCCGATTTGACATTTTCCGATCTAGAAACGTCATATTGTACCCGATTTTCTTTAAATTTGGCAGAACATCTTATAATCCAACTAGGAACACGTATGCAAAAATTGGGTAAGATCGGTTCAGATTTAGATATAGTCCCCATACAAATGTTGCTCCCGATTTGACATTTTCCGCTCTAGAAAAGACATATTGTACCCGATTTTCTTTAAAATTGGCACAACATTTTATAATCGAACTAAAAACACCTATGCTGAAAGTGGGTATGATCTGTTCAGATTTAGATATAGCCCCCATACAAATGTCGCTCCCGATTTGACTTTTTCCGCTCTAAAATCCACATAGTGTACCCATTTTTCTTTAAAATTGGCACAACATCTTATAATCCAACTAAAAAAACTATGGTGAAAGTGAGTAAGATCGGTTCAGATTTAGTACAGCCCTCATACAAATGTCGCTCCCGAATGTTTAACCGATTTTGGCCAAATTTTACATATTATATTTCACCAATAAACAGACATGGTGAAAGCTGGTCACATCGTTCCAGGTTTCAATATAACCCCATACAAATGTCCTTTCCGATTAAAAAATTTTTTGTCAAACACATACATTTACAGGATGCAAAAATCCTTCCCGATTTTAATTTTTTTCCGAATTGAATTGCAATGAGAATTGTTTAGGTGATGCCCATATTTCCATACTTTGGTATGACTTTGGTTAACTACTGTATAATTTGTATTTGTCTGTCGGACAATTGGATCACTTACCATATTATTTACCATATTCGTTAAATTTAACCAAAGATGAATTTATAGCATATAAATTATATGAATATAATTTAAATAATTTGTTTGAACTACATAAAATTGCTCCTATGAAATACCTGGGTTTAGTAATCAAAGCGAGGTACATACGCACAAGTGTTGAGACCAAGGTCATACTGACATATTTTCTGTTTACAACCAAGCGATTTTCGCTTGCCTGTTGAAGCTAGTCATAGTTGTAGGTTGCACTTGACAATATTCCTTTTCGATAGGGTTTGGGATCAAGGAAAAATTTTAAATTTCCCGGGAATACGGGAGATATTAAAAAATATTATATTGATTATTTAAGGCACCAATTTAGTTTCACTATACAAATGGGAAATATATCTACAATTTCCCATTTGTATATTTCAAATTTTTATATGTATTTACATTATTGACAATAATAATATAAACAAATCTTTTTAAATACGCTAAATCGTCATTTATTGTGAACCAAAAAATCATATAAACAATACTATGACAGACATTGTGTCAATACGAGGTGTTGTGCTATCTTGTTTAACATCAATTTCCTTGTTTTCCCAGAGGAATCGACGAAGTAAAAGGTGGAAATCTTTTTTAAGAAGAATTTACTTTACATATGAAACCAGTAAGAAATGGTCTACAAAAAGGATACAGCGTGGGGGTTGTGGGTGCGATTCCCACCTGTCGCTGCAATAATTATAATATAATGGTCTTAGTCACCCGGCTTAATCCATGGACCCAAAATTAGGGGGTAAAATGCGACAAAAATGGTACCAACAATACGGCTGAAGTAAGAATCATGATATTTGATGTGTACATTTCTCTTACAGCGAAGAAATCAGATTTGAAGGAAGTTTTTCGTAATTCGAACTTTTAAGGGGTAAAATGTGGTATAGAGGGAAAAAATTGTAACACCGCAATGACCAAACGGCTGGGACTAGAATCTTGAAATTTGGTCCAAAAATTCCTCTCATAGATTCAACGCGCCCAAGAAAATTTTTTTTTCAAAATTCGTGCTTTTTGGGGGTGAAATCAGATAAAAATAGTGACCAAACGGCTGGGCCAGAATTTGGTATGGATATTCCTCTAGCGGCATGAAGACATCCCAGAAAGTGACATTTTAAAAATTGGTACTTTTGGGGGGTTAAATGGGACAAAAAGGGACAAAAATTGTACCAACAACATGGCTGAAGCTAGATTCATGAAATTTGGTATGTATGATAAATACATACCAAATTTACAAAATTTACAAATTTACAGCGAAGAGATCAGATTTGAAGGGAGTTTTTCGTAATTCGTACATTTAAGGGGTAAAATGGGTTAAAGAGGGATACCACCGCCCTGTCTAAATGGCTGGGCCTAGAATCTTGAAATTTGGAACGGGATTACTTTTATAGCACGAATGCGACCATGAAAATATTTTTCAAAATTCGTACTTTTTGTGAGTGAAATTGGGTAGAAAGGGATACAAAATGGTACCAATCAAACAGACGGAGCTGGAATCATGAAATTCTGCGTGTACATACCCCAAAACCCTTAGAAACGCAAAATGACAGAATTTTTTGAAATTCGTACTTTTAATAGGTAAACGGGGATAAAAAAGGTACCAACAACACGGATGACGCTACAATAATGAAATTCGGTATGTATATTCGTTTTACAGCGCAAATCACTGATAAGAAGACATTTTTCGAAATTTGTAATTTTAAGGGATTAAATGGGATAAAAATTGTACAGCACAGCCCAGACCAAACAACTGGGCCTAGAATCATGAAATTCGGAACGGGCATTACTTTTACAGCACGAATGCGACTAAGAAATATTTTTCAAAATTCGTACTTTTTGTGAGTGAAATTGGGTAAAAAGGGATAAAAATAGTACCAATCAAACGGACGGAGCAGGAATAATAAAATTCGGTGTGTACATACCCCAAAACCCTTAGAAACGCAAAATGACCGAATTTTTTGAAATTCGTACTTTTAATAGGCAAACGGGGATAAAAAAGGTACCAACAACACGGATGACGCTACAATAATGAAATTCGATACGCATATTCGTTTTACAGCGGAAATCACTGATAAGAAGACATTTTTCGAAATTTGTAATTTTAAGGGATTAAATGGGATAAAAATGGTACCACAGCCCAGACCAAACAACTGGGCCTAGAATCATGAAATTCGGAACGGGCATTACTTTTACAGCACGAATGCGACTAAGAAAATATTTTTCAAAATTCGTAATTTTTGTGAAATTGCTTACAAACGCCAATTGAAGGAATTTTTCGAAATTCGTACTTTTAAAGGGTAAACGAGAAAAGCGGGATAAAAAAGGTGCCAAGAACATGGATGACGCTACAATAATTAAATTCGGTACGCATATTCGTCATACAGTGTAGATGAGTAATAACAAGGAATTTTCCGATATTTGTACTTTTAAGGGAATAAATGGGTTGAAAATTGTACCACCGCCAAATTGTACCAAAATACTGTGCCTAGAATCTTGAAATTTGGAACGCATATTACTCTTATAACGCGAATTCATTAATTTAAACTCTTAGGTTTGAAATTGGGTAAAAACGGATAACAGCGGTACCAATCATGAAATTCGGTTTGTACCGAAATAGAACACATAATTAATATATTTTTCGAAATTCGTACCTTTTTATATCCCTATGGTACCAACAACATGGCTGAAACTAGAATCGTGAAATTCGGTGTCTATATTCCTCTGACAGTGTAGACGCGAAACATTAACTGATTTTCAATATTTATACTTTTGTATATGTACTTTAAAGGGATCAAAAGTGGTGCAAATGATACCAACCATAATTGGGGATATGGGATAAAGATAGTACCAACCAAAGTTTTCAGCTAGAATATGAAAAGAAATTCGGTGTGCACATTTCTCCGAGTACATAAATTAATGTTTCGAAATTTTTATGTTTAAGGGCACAAACGACACAGAAAGAGTTATGTGTGAACATTATAGTCATTATCTTTTTTTATTTTGACCAAAGCTTATGTCAATTTGCGTGGAAAGTATAGAAGTTATTTTACGTCGTTTGTTTTGGAATATGGACTATACGTGTGTACCATAAGATGTATATCAATTTCCCCCATTTTCGAATTTAAACTAAGTTTGGGAAAATAGTACTATGTGCAGAGTTTGAATAAATTCTTTAAGTCCCTTCCAGAGTCATCGTGTATACCAGCGAGCCAGACGGACGTGAAAGGGACTTGGGACATACTTATGGTTTTAAATCTCTCCTTCAATGCGTTACACTTTTATTCTATCCCTAATGATATTTTCACAGCTTAAGAAAGAAACGTGCAAATAATTTTCTACTTTATATGATTTTTTGTAGAAAAATTGTTTCCATTTTGTGCCTATAAATTAAACTATTGACTACGTATAAACGCTGAAAGTGATATCCTTAAAAACAGTTTGAATACTGATACAAACTACTGTCTTACCATACCATTTTTCCGCGTACGAAGTAGCGGGTATTTGCTAGTACCTGCATATACACATACTTATATATGCAACACAATGAGATGCTTGTAAGATGGCATGTGAACTTTATGTGCGGTTATGGTGCGATTTTTTAAACGCATATTCGGCAAGTGAGTTGTGCTTCTCGTTCGGTTGCGAGAATCATTTCCTTAAAGAGGCCGGGTTTGATGTTGAAAAGTGGTAGTAGTGTAAATTAATTTGCATTCTATTAAATAAAGATGCAAAATGGTCTTGAGCCAGGACAATATCCCATTTCAAATAAAAATTAAATTATTTATTTTAATCCACAATAAACATTGCGATTAGAATAAAAATATTATAATTTTCCTAATGTTGCTAAACGCAGAAAAAAAGTATGCCACGGATTAAGTATATATATACTATAACAGAGGAAAATTGAACGTCGAATAGCGCTAAGGAAATAATTTCTCATATGAAGTACAAACTATTCCTTGAAAATAGGAAATGCTTTGAACTTGATTCCAGTTCAACTTTTCATCAAAGCAAGTAACCAAGTAAATGTTTACTTAATCTGAGGAAAATTTCAAAAAAATACTCAAATCAAGTAAATGTATACTTAATCAGAGGAACATTTTCCGAAATTTTTATACCCTACACCACTTCGTGGTCTAGGGTATTATAAGTTAGTTTCGCGCCAAATGTTTGTAACACCAAGAAATAATCGAGCTAGACCCACCTTTAAGTATACCGATCGGCTTAGAATCACCAGCTGAGTCGATTTAACGATGTCTGTCTGTCCGTCTGTCCGTCCGTCCGTCCGTCTGCTGTCCATCTAAGCTTGTTCGCACTCTACAGGTCGCAATTGTTTTCCGATTGTCATGAAACTTGGCTGAAGTTATTTTTTCTGGCCAAGGACTATCGGTATTGAATTTGGAGGAAATCGGTTCAGATTTAGATATAGCCCCCATACAAATGTCGCTCCCGATTTGACATTTTCCACTTTAGAAACTACATATTGTACCCGATTTTCTTTAAATTTGGCAGAACATCTTATAATCCAACTAGAAACACGTATGCAAAAATTGGGTAAGATCGGTTCAGATTTAGATATAGCCCCCATACAAATGTCGCTCCCGATTTGACATTTTCCGCTCTAGAAACGACATATTGTACCCATTTTTCTTTAAATTTTGCAGAACATCTTATAATCGAACTAGAAACACGTATGCAAAAATTGGGTAAGATCGGTTCAGATTTAGATATAGCCCCCATACAAATGTCGCTCCCGATTTGACATTTTCCGCTCTAGAAACGACATATTGTACCCGATTTTCTTTACATTTGGTACAACATCTTATAATCCAACTAGAAACACGTATGCAAAAATTGGGTAAGATCGGTTCAGATTTAGATATAGCCCCCATACAAATGTCGCTCCCGATTTGACATTTTTCGCTGTAGAAACGACATATTGTACCCAATTTTCTTTAAATTTTGCAGAACATCTTATAATCGAACTAGAAACACGTATGCAAAAATTGGGTAAGATCGGTTCAGATTTAGATATAGCCCCCATACATATGTCGCTCCCGATTTGCCATTTTCCGCTCTAGAAACGACATATTGTACCCGATTTTCTTTAAATTTTGCAGAACATCTTATAATCGAACTAGAAACACGTATACAAAAATTGGGTAAGATCGGTTCAGATTTAGATATAGCCCCCATACAAATGTCGCTCCCTATTTCACTTTTTCCGCTCTAGAAACGACATATTGTACCCGATTTTCTGTAAGATCGGTTCAGATTTAGATATAGCCCTCATACAAATGTTGCTCCGGAATGTTTAACCGATTTTGGCCTAATTTTACATGTTATATTTCACCAATAAACAGACATGGTGAAAGCAGGTCACATCGTTCCAGGTTTCAATATACCCCCATACAAATGTCCTTTCCGATTTAACATTTTTTGTCAAACACATAAATTTACAGGATGCAAAAATCCTACCCGATTTAAACTTTTTACCGAATTGAATTGTAATGTGATAGAAAGTCCGTCCGTCTTTAGCCTTTCCTTACTTGTTTGGGAGATGCCCATATGTCCATACTTTGGTATAACCCAAATGGTGTACCATTCTGATCTATTACAGCTCTAGACACTACATCTTACATCGGATCTTCTTCAAATTTTGCAGATCATGGTACTTTTCAACCAGGAATACCTACCGTGAATGAGAAATATATAGGCCCATATTTTGGACCAGGCCCAAAATGTTGTTATCGGCCCCCTTTTGAAATGTCGGTCCGATTCATCCTATTACTACTGTATAATTTGTATTTGTCTGTACAATATACGTTAAATATGACTAAAGATGAATTTATAATAAATGTTTAATTTTTATGAACTACATAAAATTGCTTCTATGAAATACGTGGGTTTAGTAATCAAAGCGAGATACATACGAGGGAGTGGTGTAGGGTATTATATAGTCGGCCCCGCCAGACATTAGCCTTTCCTTACTTGTTTCTAGTAAATTTTCTTCTGCACAAGCGTGAATATACCTACTTTTAAGAAGTTTTTTACTAGATAAAAACAAAGTTTTTAAGTAAATTAACTACCCAATTTGAGTATATGTCCTATTACTTCTGGCTTTGATATAAGGAAACTACACTTATATCCACTAAAATTTCGTTTTCGTAATATAAGAAAATTTTAACTAAACTAGAGTAAAATTATAAAACTAAATTGGGGTGTGGATTTTACTCAGATTTAAGAATGTTATTTTCTGAGTGTATGTTCTCTTGGCTTGCCTGTCGCTTTTATTTTAATTTTATGTCATGTGTCAACATATTCATATATTATAAACAACAGGCGATTTGTCGTCTTTCTTCTTTGTCCTACTGAAAAAAGTCATTAATTGTATAATGCTAGTTGGACGTTGTCCTTATTGTAAATGTCTGAGTTGCTTAGTGATCCCGCAATATAGAATGACATAGCCAAACTTTATTTTGATGTAGTTTTGCTGTGTTATGGTTTCATTTATAATTCAAACACAAAGAATTTGTAATGATTACACCAAAAAGAGCACAAAGTAGAATAGATAAAAAAGAAAAAAGCTACAGTCGGATGTATTCGACGCGCAGCACCAATTTCCAATGCAGTACTAACCTCATCCTAAATATTACAACAAACATTCTCAAAATTACCCCACTGGGGTAAAATGCCCTCAATGCATCATATTGCCGTAAACGAAACTAGACTGCTCACAGTCAAGGTCCCATGAGGCATGAGGCTAACGCTTCGTCATACTTGCTCCCGCTAAATTTAATTTAAATCGAATCAGTAAATTCCCCTGATTTATTTCCAAACTCCCCCTATAGTGCACAGCAAGAAGGCAACATATTTTAATATGCCAGGAGACTGTTAGTTCTCGCAGGGCTAATGGTGGTCACCGGCACATGAAAATTAATGCCGGACTAAGCCAAATGGAACACATTTACATATTTCATGTACACAACTTAATGACGACATGACGTGGAGGTTTTATTGCTCTAGTCGTAAATCAGTATATTGTATATTGTGAGCACTGTACATTAGCCTGGATCGCGAAGATAGATTTATACTCTCCACGAGATATTATGGCTTTGTGCATTTAGTAATACCCAAAAGGAAGCTAGATAAACCATTTAGACCAAAATTTCCAAGAATAAGTCGAAAAGTTTTTTGGCACTGCACCAACACTCAGCGGATGTCAACTATAAATGGAGTGGATTGCGTTGGCGGATGAATAATATGGTACAGAAAGGAGGAAAGAATTTCTGCATATCATAATTGATGGAAATAAATATTTGCCGGAAGTCGATTCCACATGCGGATAGTACGAGTGAAGAACGAATTCATTCTGTAATGTGAAGTGCGGTCGGTTGTCCAATCGACAACAAATGGTTGTGAGTTCCTTTTCAGAATTTTAAATTTTTTCATATGGAGTTTGACAGGCAATCCCCGGAAAAGTGGATTTTGGGTGTATATCCGAAGGCAGCTTAAAAACATTTTGCCATCGAACTGCAATATTTGACATACCTAATTAAAATCGATATGAGCTAAATTATTGTACCATCGTTGAAATTATGGAAAAAATATGCGAAGAAAGATGTAAAAGTTTCTATTGAATTTCCCGGGATGTAAACCCCAATTCAAACGTTATTTTCTGAGCACTTTTTCCTTGTGCCAGACATGCCATCTTGCATATCTGGTTAAACCAACTTGTATTAAATATTTATCTGAAATAACTTTTCGATGATTACAGCTCATTAAATGGCAATATAGATGCAATTTAGAAAGCAAAGCTTCCAATTAAAATCCCAGAATATATTGTCCGCTTTAGTGAAGCGAGACGAAGAGCGGAATAAGAAAAGGAAGCAATACAATGATCCGTCTTACCAAGAGGTGCAATAATATTAATGTTCAGGGTGTGTAGTAAAGAAGTGATCAAGAGTATTTAGGTGTTGGCCTTGGACGCACGGAATGTGCGTCGGTTCATTCACGAATTGCGCCAATTCGTTATGCGTTGCAAAGAGCTCGGCGTATAGGCCCTCTGGAGTTGAGTGGTTCGCCAGCGACAGCAATTTCACTTTGTCATATAAATAACAAAGTGAATATACCCCCATCCTCCTTAGGATGGGGGTATATTCACTTTGTCATTCCGTTTGTAACACCTTAAAGACCCTGTAAAGTATATATATTCTGTATCGTGCTAAAATTCTAAGACGATCTAGCCGTGTCCGTCTGTCTGTTAAAAGCACGCTAGCTGCCGAACGAAATGACTCAAATTTTCCGTAAATGTATCTTTCGGTTGCAGATCGCTTGGGATTGAAAGTGGGAAATATCGGCCCACAGGGAAATAACCCCTAATATTTAGATCATCATTTTTTTAAATTTCTGCTTTTTATACATTTGAAATTTGTTGCGTACATTCCTCTTGTAGCTTGAAAGCACCAAAAAGTAAGTAAAAGTTTTAGCGGGCGAAATAGGACAAAAAGGGATAAAAAATGGTACCAATGATACGACAACAGCTAGTATCATGAAATTCTGTATGTACATCCCTCTAATTGCGTGGACACGTGAAATAGAGGGATTTTTCGAAATTCGTACTTTTGAGGCGAAAAGGGATAAAAATGGTACCAATGATACGACAATATCTAGAATCCTGAAATTCGGTGTGTACATCCCTCTAATTGCGTAGACACATAAAATATAAGTATTTTTCGAAATTAGTACTTTTAATGGATATAATTGAAAAAGAGGGATAATAATGGTGTCAACCAAACCGCTGAAGTTGAAATCATGAAATTCGGTGTATACATTCATCCGACTGACGAAACGTAGAAGAATTTTTCGAATCTGATTTTCTCATAGATAGAATTACCTACATCAGACCTAAGATGGAATATATGTTCGAGTGCTCCAGGATCTTACCTGGAGTTACTTGATCGTGTGCAGAGGATGTTGATACATGATGGTAGGATATTCCATTCCCTATTGTCTCTCTTGAGCACCGTCGTATATGGGATGTGTTTCGCTGTTCTATCGATACATTCATGTTATTTTCCCTTCGGATATTCGTGATCTTATACCGACCGCGAGAATGTTCAGTAGAGCTGCGCGACATTCCAGGAACTCTCACCCATTTGTTGACGCCTGGACAACCGGCCGCACTACACATTGCAGAATGAATTCGTTATTCGCCCGTACCATCCGTATGCGGAATCGACTTCCGGTAAATATCTTTCCCACCAATTACGATATTCAGAAAATCAGGCCCAATTGCTGCGAACGGCGACGAATCGATAATTGATGATCATCAGTAGCACTGGTCGATACAGCTGCGATATTTTCTTCAGTTCGCACTCTACGTAAGCGTGTTGGTGGTTTAATGTCCAACAATGTAAATTTGGTGCGAAATTTAGTCACAATAGCCCGAATAGCCCGAAACTGAAGATGTTTGACACTGAAACAAAACACGAAACGTGCGTCACCTGTTTAAACCAGTGTTGCCAAAAAGATAATAGCTAAAAAATCACACTTTATATTCTTAATGGTGGGTCTTGGCGTTACAAACATTTAGCCTGAAACAAACTTATAATATCCTATTCCACGAAGTGGTGTAGGGTTTAATACAGGTTTTCATACCCTCCACCACCGGGATGGGGGCATACTAACTTTGTCATTCCGTTTGTAACACCTTGAGATATCGACCTGGGACCCTATAAAGTATATGAGTCATTCCATGTCAAGCGGTTATGGAAAAACTTTTTTTTTCTATTTTTCGTAGAGTGAGATTGCACCATCAGAAAAAAAAAAAAAAAAAAAAATATTTGTCCATAACCACCTTTTTCGTGGATTTTTCATTGTTTTTATACATTATGTTTATAAATTTATGAAAAAAATTATAATTTTAATGATTTTTCACTGTAATTCTGGTTGATTTTGTAAAAAGGAATCGAAAAAAATCGTAAAAAATAGAAGCCACCATTTCACCACTTTCATTAACATTAACATTTTGAAAATCAAAATAAAAGAATTAAAAATTGAAAAAAAACTTTAAAACATCTAACCTTGCTATAACACAGCACATCAATATTTTAAATGTAATTGAAATTACCTTCAAAACGAGGTATAGCACATTAAAATCGGTAAAGTCTTTCAGGAGTTACAGGCGCTTGAATGAACACACCTTTTGAAAAAAAGTAGTATGTTTTTCACTGTTGAATTGGTCATAACTCGTGTTTCGCGAGTTTTCTAATTGAATTCAAAAAAATGTAATTACTTACATATATAAATACAGATGTTGTTTCTGGTTATACAAATAATTTTTTAATTCTAATTATAAATGTATATTTAAATATGTAAGTGAAAATGTGTTATGTTATTTGACTCCTATGCCAAAAATAGTCAAATATATTTTTTGTGAACTAGAAATAACAATTTATTAAAATTCGCAACAAAGCAAATAACGCGTCAGTTGTTTGCAATACAAGGTTACGGAAAAGAAAGGACGACGTGTGTCATAGGAAAAAAGCGAATACGTCATAAACAAATGTAAACATATGCAAATATTTCCATATGTATGTATGTGTATGTATATATTTATTCATAATATTTGTATTATACAAATTGTATATTGTCATTTTTTTCTCTCAGAATTTGACAGTATTACATTGATGGCGTTAATAGTAAACAAAATAAATAACCGAAGGTTACACAGAAAAAAATAGATTTGAATTCAAATGAAATATTGCTAAAAAATGTGACAAAGGTTGTTAATTTAGAATATTTTATATCTTAAATTTTATTGGCAGAGTTGATTAACAATTGTATTTAGCAAATGGTTTAGCAATCGTACACTGACAAAATAAAGACATGCTGTCGGTAGCACCCTTTCAGCCAGTTAGTTGATGTATTTCATGTCGAGGTACAATCCACCATTTAAAACCAGTAAGGAAAGGCTAAAGTCGGGCGGGGCCGACTCTATAATACACTCCACTTTCTATCCGAATACAATTTAATTCGGCGAAAAAGAGAAAACGGGAAGGATTTTTGTAACCTGTAAATGTATGTTTTTGACAAAAAATGTTTAATCGGAAAGGACATTAGCATGGGGGTATATTGAAATCTGGAAAGAAATATAATATGAATAGTTTGGCCAAAATCGGTTAAACATTTGGGAGCAACATTTGTATTTGGGCTATATCTAAATCTGAACAGATCTTACCCTCTTTCACCATAGTTTTTTTATACCATCCACCTCCAGGATGGGGGTATATTCACTTTGTCATTCCGTTTGTAACACTTTGAAATATTCATCGGAGACCCCATAAAGTATACATATATATTCTGCGTCGTGGTAAAATTCTAAGATGATTTAGCCATGTCCGTCTGTCCGTCTGTTGAAAGCACGATAAGGACGATAAGCAAGGACTGAAAATACCCCTAATATTTAGAGTATTTCAGCATGTTTTTTGAACATATTAGCTTGTATTTACTTCATATTTGCAATGCGCATTCCCTTTATAGCATAAAAGGGCACCACAGAGTGATATTTATTTGTAGGGGGTGAAATGGGACAAAAAGGGATAAAAAAGGTACCTACCAAACGACAACAGATAGAAACACGAAATTTGGCGTGTACATTCCTCTAATAGAGTAGATACATAATATAAAAGTATTTCTCTAAATTCGTACTTTTAAGGGGTTAAATGGGGATAGAGAGATAAAAATAGTACCAACCTAACGGCTGCACCTAGAATAATGAAATTCGATATATACATTCCTCTGATTGCGTAGACACGTAAAATAAAAGAACTTTCCAAATTCGTGCTTTCATGGGATACAATGGCTACAGGGGATAAAAATAGTACCAACTAAACGAATACAGCTAGGGGAGATAAAAGGGGATAAAAATAGTACCTACCAAATGACAGCAGCTAGAATCATGAAATTCGGAGTATACATTCCTCTGACTGCGTAGACACGAAAAAGAAAACGTTTTTCCCAAATTCGTACTTTGAAGGGATACAATGGCTACAGGGGATAAAGATAGTACCAACTAAACGAATACAGCTAGAATTATGAAATTCAGTGTGTACATCCGTCTAATTGTGTAGATGCGTAAAATAAAGAGATTTTAGATAGTCGTACTCTTGACGGGGCAAAATTGGAAAAAGTGGATAAAAATGGTACCAACAAAATTGCCGCTGATAGAATCATGGAATTCGGTGTATACATTCCTCTGACTGCATATCCACGTAAAATATATTTATTTTTATTTTTTCAAAGAAAATAAAAGTTTTAGCGGGCGAAATGGGTATTGCATAGACACGTCAAATAGAGGGATTTTTCGAAGTGTGTACTATTAAGGGATATAATTAAGAAGAGGGATAAAAATGGGACCTACCAAACCGCTGAAGTTGAAATCATGAAATTCGGTGTATACATTCTGACTATAAAGACTCAAAAAAGTTTTTTTTTTCAAATTTGTACATTTGGGCGGAGAATGGGGCGAATGGGGATATCTTTAAAATTTATACTTTTCTTATCACTTTGTCTGTATCTGAAAATGCTTCTTTCTAATGGCGACTGACAATCGCTTAATATTTAGGCATGTTCACTTTCACAATTTCAGCATTTTATTTATATATAGTAGTCGATTTTAAACAGTGCGCATAAGTATACATTATAGTTTGAAATAGTAAACAAATATAGTAATGTGCATAAACATATCACAATTTTCGTAATATGGTACTGTACTTCTATGTAAAGTCGACATCCTTTAATCTGCTGGTAATACTGTGGAATGAACTCCGTGGTGGAGGGTATATAAGATTCGGCCCGGCCGAACTGAACGCCTTCTTACTTGTTTTACTTTGATTATAAGCTGTTGTGCCAAATTTAAAGAAAATCGAGTACAATATGGGGTTTGTAGAGCGGAAAATGTCAAATCGGGAGCGTATGGGAGCTATATCTAAATCTGAACCGATCTTACCCAATTTCTGCATGGGTGTTTCTAGTTGGATTATAAAATGTCGTACAAAATTTAAAGAAAATCGGGAACAATATGTGGTTTCTAGAGGGGAAGATCTCAAATCGGGAGCGACATTTGTATGGAGTTGTATCTAAATCTGAACCGATTTACCTCAAATTAAATAGATTTCGTCCTTGATACACAAAACTTATTTGTGCCAATTTTTGTTAAGATCGGACTATAATTGCTATATGTAATTTGATTACAACAATAGAGGGACAGACGGACTCAGAAAGTGATTCTAAGTCGATTGGTATACTTAACAATGGGTCTATCTCGCTTCCTTTTGGGTGTTACAAACAAATGCACAAAGGCGGAATACTCTCGTGGAGTGTATAAAAACCAGCATGATATTACACCCTCCACTCTATTCGCTTCAACAAAGAATATTAATAGAATGTGAATGTTTTGCTTTTGCTACATGACACGCTGAACTTTATTGACACAACTTCGCATTTATTTCAAAGGTATGCCATTTCCTGAGCGGTAAATAAATATTCAGCTTACCTAACACCTTTGCTCCTTCGTGTTTATGTCTGTTATGACAGCTATCCGTGAAATAACAAATATAATTTAATTGTGAAAATAGGCACCAATTAAGTTTTCGGTTGTTTAGGCAAATATAATTAAAACCATTTTTCAACAATGTTTACATTCAATTTTATCTTTGTGTATATTTCCGTGACTATTTAAGCCATATACTGTATACAAAATGCTTATTTTGAATGATAAGGGTTGTCCAAAGGGTTGGAATGGCACATCCTGTCAACCAAATTAACAATATTTTTATACCCTCACTCTACAAAACGTAACGCATCGAAGGAGTGACTTAAGACTCTATGTATGTTTGAACGAAATCCGATATCCATGTCCATAGTGGCTGCCCTATGTCCTTGATAGCTTCACGAATTCTATATTTGAGGTCTTGAATCGACGCTGGGCTGTTGGCGTGGCCGTTTCACGTTGCCCCAAAGGAAGAAGTCGCAAGGTGTTAAATCACAAGATCTCGGTGGTGGATTGTGATCACGTCTTCGAGAGATAACACGCTCCGGAAACTTTTCCCGTAAAAAAGCAATAGTTTCGTTGCTTGTGTGGCACGTAGCGCCGTCTTGTTGAAAGTAAACGTTGTCCAGATCAATACCATAAAAAATTATTAATCATCTCTCGATAGCGTAATCCATTCACCGTAACTGTTGATCCAACCTCATTTTCGAAAAAGTAAGGTTCAATGACCCCGCCGGACCATAAACCACACCAAACAGTCACACGATGAGGATTGAGAGGCTTCTCAACAATAACTCTTGGGTTTTCCGATCAATTATATATATATATTAACCTATTGGAACAACAAATTACTCTGATGGAACGAGTTATATATAAACCAGTAAGGAAAGGCTAAAGTCGGCGCGGCCGACTCTATGATACACTCCAATACAATTCAATTCGGTGAAAAAGTGAAAACGGGAAGGTTTTTTGTATCCTGTAAATGTATGTGTTTGACAAAAAATTTTATATCGGAAAGGACATTTGTATGAGGATATACTGAAACCTGGAACGAAATAGGTGAAATATAAAATGTATAGTTTGGCCAAAATCGGTTAAACTTATGGGAGCAACATTTGAATTTGGGCTATATTTAAATCTGAACCGATCTTACCCACTTTCACCATAGTTTTGTTTAGTTAGATTATAAGATGTTGTGCGAAATTTTAAGACAATCGAGCACAATATGTGGCTTTTAAAGCGCAAAAGTCAAATCGGGAGCGAAATTTATATGGGGGCTATATCTAAATCTGAACCGATCTTACCCAATTTCTGCATAGGTGTTTCTAGTAAGATTATAAGATGTTGTGCCAAATTTAAAGAAAATCGAGTACAATATGTGGTTTCTACAGAGGAAAATGTCAAATCGGGAACGACATTTGTATGGGGGCTATATCTAAATCTGAACCGATTTGACCTATTTTCACCATAGATGTTCTTAGTTTAAATATAAGATGTATTGCCAAATCTGAAGACAATCTGATACCATATGTGGTTTCTAGAGCGGAAAAAGTCAAATCGGGAGCGAAATTTGTATGGGAGCTATATATAAATCTGAACCGATCTGACCGATATTCGCCATGGGTGTTTCTAATGGAAATATAAGATGTTTTACCAAATCTGAAGACAATCTGATACATTATGTGGTTTCTAGAGCGGAAAAAGTCAAATCGGGAGCGAAATTTGTATGGGAGCTATATATAAATCTGAACTGATCTAACACATTTTTAGCACAGGTGTTTCTAGTTACAATATAAGATGTTTTGCAAATTTTAAAGAAAATCTGTTGTAATATGTGGTATCTAGAGTGAAAAGAGTCAAATCGGGAGTGAAATTCGTATGGGGGCTATATCTAAATCTGAACCGATTTTCTTCAAATTAAATAGCGTTCGTCCTTATCCCGAAAAACATCTTTGTGCAAAGTTTCATTTGGTTCTGTCTACAATTGCGACCTGTATCGTGATTACAAGAATAGATGGACGGACGGACGGACGGACAGACAGACAGACAGTCGGACATTGCTAAATCGACTCAGAAAGTGATTCTAAGACGATCGGTATAATTAACAATGGGTCTATCTCGTTTCCTTTTGGGTGTTACAAACAAATGCACAAAGACATAATACTCTCGTGGAGTGTATAAAAACCCAACATGAACCGGAAATTACAAAAAAAAAACTAAGAGAATCACATTTAAGTCATAAGTTTATAATAATCATATAATCAATTTCACACACATCGAGCTATACATTCTGACAGCATAAGTACGAAAACCTTACGATAAAATAGATCATACCATATTGGAATAAAGATCCTCCGTCAACAGGCCTGGGACACTAATAATAATAATTTTTAACAAATTATATCCTTCGGGACTTTGTAGTCCTGTGATGGGGCGATAGAATGAGAAAGTGAACAACTAAAACGCCAAGTAATTAGCCTTTACCTTTAGTGGTTTTGCGCTGATAACCTACGACTGCAAAAAAAAAACAATAAGGATTGAAATCTCGAAATGCCCTCGCCCAAATCCGATTTAATTAATTAATTAATTTAGAAAACAAGATAAAAAATATAAATATGATGTAAAATCTTTGGTAATACCACATTATATCTTTTTACCTATCACAAAAACCCTACATATGCCATGCCTGACTGCGTTCACCGTACATCGGTGTTTGCAAGGTTGCAATAGAAACATGACTGTTTCTGTAACTTTCCCTCAACCTACCAGATTCTTGAATTTCATTCTATTTAAAACCTTCATAACTCCTTTCGCACGAATTGCTGGTTCATATTACATCACACTTTAGGCCTACCACTTATAGGTTTGCTTATGCGTCATTAGTTCTCAGAAATTCGTCTCAAACGTTAGCAAAAAGAAACGCCGCTTTGCACAAAATTTTACATTTGTGGGCAGAGTTACAAGCCGACTAGAGATGGACGCGACTCACGTGAATTGCATGAATAACGTGATTCACGCGTGATCGTGAGCAAAATTTATTTTACTCACGTGAGTGTGCGTGAACGTGAGGAACGAAAAATGTTCGTGCGTGAATGTGCGAGAGTCACGTGATTTTTCGTTAGTAGTACATATTTATTAATTCTTTTATTTTCATTTCATTTCGTTTAAAAATGTGAAATTTTCCATTCAAAATAAAATTCATATATATATATATATATCAATATATTTATTTATAAAACAATGTGATTGAATGCCACCATTTCGTGGAATAGGGTAATATAAGTTGGTTTTCCGCCAAATGTTTGTAACACCAAGAAAAATTCGAGCTAGACCCACCTTTAAGTATACCGATAGGCTTAGAATCACCTGCTGAGTCGATTCTATAATTCAGTCTGTCCGTCCGTCCGTCTGTCCATCTAAGCTTGTTCGCACTCTACAGGTCGCATTTGCTGTCCGATTGCGATGAAATTTGGCAGAAGTAATTTTTTTATCCCAATGACATTCGGTATTGAATTTGGAGGAAATTGGTTCAGATTTAGATATAGCCTCCATACAAATATCGCTCCCGATTTGACTTTTCCGCTCTAGAAGCCACATATTGTACCCGATTTTCTTTAAAATTGGCACAACATCTTATAATCGGTAAGATCGGTTCAGATTTAGATATAGCCCCAATACAAATGTTGCTTCCGAATGTTTAACCGAGTTTGGCCAAACTTTACAATATACCCCCATACAAATGTCCTTTCCGATTTGACATTTTTTTGTCAAACACATACATACATTCAAAAAATTCTCCCCGATTTCACTTTTTTACCTACTTGAATTGTAACGAGATAGAAAGTGGGGTGTATCATATAGTCGGCTCCGTCCGACTTTAGCCTTTCATTACTTGTTTAACTTTTTTTGCGTTAAACTTTGCGATAATCACTCTGTAATTTTGTACACTACATTAAAATTATGAATTTAAGACAAACATCGCAAACGTAGAGTAATTTAACAAATATAATTTTCCGATTTCCTCAGCATTACTCATTTCGATTTAAATAGAATAGGAAATGGGGGGATTATGCATATATTATTTTCTTTGTGGAAATTGTTTGCGTGATTATTCACGAGTGAATCTCTCGTGATTTATTTTACTCACGTAAACGTAAGGAACGAACAAATATTCGTGCGTGATTCAATTTTTTTCTTTCGTGAGCGTGAGTCAATAATCGCACACGCGCCCATCTCTAAAGCCGACCTAGAATTATCGGCGGCGGCGACGTTACTCAAAATGGGTCGGCGGCTTTCGGATGATTTGTCGGCTCGTTCTGTTATTCGATCACCCCTATTTATTTGACAATTTTGGGAAAAGAATTGCTTTTGAATACATTTTCTTATATTTTTTGGCAAGTAATTCAATATTCGTTAATACAAGGTTTTCCAACAAGAGCCGTTTTTTTGGTATTCAAAGAAAAATGTCATTTTTTGAGATAAATGATCGGATGTTTATTTCATAGTAAAGAGGAAGGTATGCCGTTAATAATGAACAAGTAAAAACAGAGTTCGACCGGGCCGAATTTTATATACCCTCCACCATGGATTGCATTCCACTGAGGCTGTCGATTTTCGTAGTGCAGTGCAGTAATATTACACGAAAATATACATTTTTTAATATATCCAAACCAAACCAAAACAAATAAAGGGTGATTTTTTAAGAGCTTGATAACTTTTTTTAAAAAAAAAACGCATAAAATTTGCAAAATCTCATCGGTTCTTTATTTGAAACGTTAGATTGGTCCATGACATTTACTTTTTGAAGATAATTTCATTTAAATGTTGACCGCGGCTGCGTCTTAGGTGGTCCATCCGCTTAGTCCAATTTTGGCATTTCCACGTTTTTGAGTAACAGAGACCCAATTGGTGCGAACGGCGACGAATCGAAAATTGGTGGTCATCATTAACACTGGCCGATACAGCTGCGATATTTTCTTCAGTTCGCACTCTACGTAAGCGTGTTGGTGGTTTAATGTCCAACAATGTAAATTTGGTGCGAAATTTAGTCACAATAGCCCGAATAGCCGCTTCAGTGGGTCGATTAAACTGACCATAAAATGGAAGCGCGCAATGAACTTTCTTAACAGAGCACGCATTTTGATAATAAAATTCAATAATTTGCAAGCGTTGTTCGTTTGTAAGACGATTCATGATGAAATGTCAAAGCATACTGAGCATCTTTCTCTTTGACACCATGTCTGAAATCCCACGTGATCTGTCAAATACTAATGCATGAAAATCCTAACCTCAAAAAAATCACTCTTTACAAATATTGAAAAAATAATTTTATAAATAAATATAATATTTTTATTATTTCATACCACGCTTATAAGGAAAGGCAACCAATACGTTTACATATCGAAATAATAGTCAATTCAAAAAATAAATATTCTTATATTTAAAGGGTGATTTTTTAAGAGCTTGATAACTTTTTTTTTTAAAAAAAACGCATAAAATTTGCAAAATCTCATCGGTTCTTTATTTGAAACGTTAGATTGGTCCATGACATTTAATTTTTGAAGATAATTTCATTTAAATGTTGACCGCGGCTGCGTCTTAGGTGGTCCATTCGGAAAGTCCAATTTTGGGCAACTTTTTCGAGCATTTCGGCCGGAATAGCCCGAATTTCTTCGGAAATGTTGTCTTCCAAAGCTGGAATAGTTGCTGGCTTATTTCTGTAGACTTTAGACTTGACGTAGCCCCACAAAAAATAGTCTAAAGGCGTCAAATCGCATGATCTTGGTGGCCAACTTACAGGTCCATTTCTTGAGATGAATTGTTCTCCGAAGTTTTCCCTCAAAATGGCCATAGAATCGCGAGCTGTGTGGCATGTAGCGCCATCTTGTTGAAACCACATGTCAACCAAGTTCAGTTCTTCCATTTTGGGCAAAAAAAAGTTGGATATCATCTCACGGTAGCGCTCACCATTCACAGTTACGTTACGATTCGCATCATCTTTGAAGAAGTACGGTCCAATGATGCCACCAGCCCATAAACCGCACCAAACTGTGACTTTTTCTGGATGCATTGGTAGCTCTTGCAATGCTTCTGGCTGATATTCACTCCAAAATCGACAATTCTGCCTATTTACGTACCCATTGAGCCAAAAATGAGCTTCGTCGCTGAACACAATTTCTTTCTTTCTGAACTTTCTTAACAGAGCACGCATTTTGATAATAAAATTCAATGATTTGCAAGCGTTGCTCGTTAGTAAGTCTATTCATGATGAAATGTCAAAGCATACTGAGCATCTTTCTCTTTGACACCATGTCTGAAATCCCACGTGATCTGTCAAATACTAATGCATGAAAATCCTAACCTCAAAAAAATCACTCTTTATATTTTCAAAAAGCTTAACTACCATACATATTGGTAGATAGTGATAGACAGTAGTGATGGATTGATAGACAGTTGGTTGTATTTCCATTCTATTTTAATTCCAAAAGTACAAATTTTAACTTCATGATGTTCTGTTTGTTCTGCAGTTCCCCGGCATCCATTATATTGTGCATTATTTATTGAATTTATCGGTATTTGTCCCTCTGGTATTTCTGAACTTTCGATAGAATTTGATGCAGCAACCAAACGCTTATCCGTTGTTACATGTTTTTTTATATCATGTCACGTAGTTATCCTTTTGCCATATTTTCCATTCCATCATGGTGCCTTTAAGGCAAAACCCTGTAATTTCAAGAAAAACCGATTAAACCTGAGTAATTCCGCATAACCGATACAAAGGCTGTGTCCGCGCACAGACATACATATTGACGAGTACTAACAACTTTAGCACATCAGTGCACAGGAGCCAATGTGATTTACAATCGACATAAACATCATATACAGTGGAAATGACACTCATTTCAGTGGAAATTAATGCAAGTGAAATGAATTAAATCCAGTTCTGCTTTTTGCTCGAATCAAAAGAATTTATACCTGGCGAATTGCGTGGTTTTTCTGTTGATTATTTGGAATGTTTCGTTTTTCTTTGGATTTCCCAGGATTATTGTGGTTATTATTACAATTTAAACATTTATGAACGAAATGTGAAAACACTTAGCCTTCAGTCACTGATTGACTGAATTGTTAATGTGAGAAACACTAACACTCTGTCAAGTATCACCTCCCATTGCACAATGTTGTTCCGTCTGTTCTCAGAAACCAACTTAACAACAGAGGCGTTGTTTAAACACAAAACAAGTAAGAAAAGCCTAAAGTCGGACGGGGCCGACTATATGATACCCTACACTTTCCAACCAATTATAATTCAATTCAGTGAAAAGGTGAAATTGGGGAGGACTTTAGTACGAGTCTTATATCATGGACCCACTTCTACGATAGATGTTTTAGTGTAAATATGAGATGATTTGCCGAATTTGAAGAAAATCGGTTAAAATATGTGATTTCTAGAGTTGAAAAAGTCAATTCGGGAGCGACATTTATAATAGAGATATATCTAAATCTGAACCGAATTGGCCCACTTTCACCATTGATCTTTCTAGTTGAAATATAAGATGTTGTGCCAAATTTCGTATGTAGTTTCTAGAGCGGAAAAGGTCGAATCGGAAGCAACATTTTTAAGCGAGCTATATAAAAAGCTGAACCGGTCTGATCCACTTTCACAACAGATATATCTAGTTGAAATATAAGGCGTTTTGCCAAATAAAAAAAAGAAAGAACCACTTTCTATCCGAATACAATTCAATTCGGTAAAAAAGTGAAAACGGGAAGGATTTTTGTATCCTGTAAATGTATGTGTTTGACAAAATAATTTTAAATCGGAAAGGATGGAGTATATTGAAACATGGAACGAAATATGTGAAATATAATATGTATAGTTTGGCCAAAATCGGTTAAACATTTGGGAGCAACATTTGTATTGGTGCTATATCTAGATCTGAACCGATCTTACCCACTTTCACCATATGTGTTTTTAGTTGGATTATAAGATGTTGTGCCAATTTTAAAGAAAATCGGGTACAATATGTTGTTTTTAGTGCGGAAAATGTCAAATCGGGTGGGACATTTGTGTGGGGGCTATATCTAAATCTGAACCGATCTTACCCACTTTCAGCATAGGTGTTTGTAGTTGGATTATAAAATGTTGTGTCCAATTTAAAGAAAATCGGGTACAATATGTGGTTTCTAGAGCGGAAAATGTCAAATCGGGAGCGAGATTTGTATGGGGGTTATATCTAAATTTGGACCGATTTGCTCCACAAAACTTAGTTGTGCCAATTTTTGTTAACTATTTTCGGACTATAATTGCGACCTGTAATTTGATTACAACAATAGATGGACAGACAGACGGACAGGCGGACATTGTTAAATCGACTCAGAAAGTGATTCTAAGTCGATCGGTATACTTAACAATGGGTCTATCTCGCTTCCTTTTGGGTGTTACAAACAAATGCACAAAGACATAATACTCTCGTGGAGTGTATAAAAATCGGTGAAAATACGTGGATTGTAGAGCAGTCAAAAGTCAAATTGGGAGCAAAATTTGTATGGGAGCTACATATACATCTGAACCGATCTGACCCATTTTAACCATAGGCGTTTCTAGTTGAAAAAAAAAGATGACCTACCAAATTTGAAGAAGATCTATTCAAAAATGTGGTCTCTGGAGCAGAAAAAGTCAAATTGGGAGCGAAATTTGTATGAGAGCTATATAAAAATCTGAACCGATCTGACCCATTTTAACCATAGGTGTTTCTAGTTGAAATATAACTATATTTGAAGAAAATCTGTTAAAATATGTGGTATCTAGAGTGAAAAGAGTCAAATCGGGAGTGAAATTCGTATGGGGGCTATATCTAAATCTGAACCGATTTTCTTCAAATTAAATAGCGTTCGTCCTTATCCAAAAAACTTCATTGCCCAAAGTATCATTTGATTCTGACTAAAATTGCGACGGACGGACGGACATATCTAAATCGACTCAATGGGTCTATCCCGTTGTAGGTGTTACAAACAAATGCACAAAGACATTATACCCTGTGGTGTAGGGTATAAACAGGGGCAAACAATGTTTTTCTACCTCAGGGCAATTTGTTAATAAATTATTGCCATTAATCGACAATGTTTGGAGCAATACATTTTTTGCTGTGCATTACAAATATTAAACTCTGCATTTATGTCTGTGAAACAGGGATGGGTATTATAAATTGGTTCCGTGAAGAGTGTGTGTAAGTACTCAATACAATGATCTGAGTCATTTTAAGAAATATCCAACTCTGTGCTTCAATCTAAAGGTTGTTATCAAAGTAAAGTAAATTTCGGCTCAAACGATTTTTCCACGACGAACTGACAGCTACAGAATATTAAGCATTATACATCTATAGGAGTATCTGCAGTGATAGAGGGCCATATACCCAACAATATTTTGTTAGGTTCGTGACAACTTCAATAATCTCTAAGTAATTTATATATTACCAGATTAAACCAAATATGATTATTGTAAATATCTTATATATATTGGTATTTTTTGACAATGGATCGAATTCGATGATAAACTTTCAAACATGAAATATATATTTTCCACAGTACTCGTAAATGCATAAAAAAGTGGTTATGTGTGTGTACGTCATTTAATTTAAGAGATATCTGAGTTACAAGGAAAAATATATTTTTCTAAAAAAATCAAATTTTTGGTAGTTATTTTTCCCGTTATGGGAATCGTGGGATTTTTAAATGACGTGTTACTTATGAAAACTATTTTTTGTGATATATCATATAAAAATTCCATAATTCCCAAAACAGGGAAAATACATCTCAAAAATTTGATTTTTTTGGAAAATAACATTTCTCAACTGTGTCCGTAGATAAAATTAACTTTTTGCTTTTGAAATCGGTGCCTTGGGTGAGAATTAATTGTCATAATAATTTTTTTTTTTTGAGAAATCGATATATTCTCGTGATCCGGCTGAGCGAATTATTGTAGTTATCTATTTATCTACATGAAATCCTCTCCAAAATGAGTATACTTTTGAATATATCTTAATGAAGGTAGGTAGGTAAGTGGTATTAAATACAAAGTCTGATGAAATACAAGGAAATATAAAGAAATATTACCGTTAAAATGAAATAATTGCCCTAAAAGCCAAAGTTTCCATCCAATCTCAATGAAATTTTGCACATATCACTTTTTTGCAATTTAACTATATGATGTAAAAATTTGAACAATTTTAGTTTTTGATATATGAGTCCCAAGCGGGGTGTTCGCTGGTGGTGACAAATCTTTTTATAAATATGCAGCAGAAAAATACGCGTTTTATAAAAAAGTTATACCATATAAGGACAGAATATGGGCTTTAATAAAATATAACTGGCGATAAGTAGGGTATCATTACATTGCGTAGAATCTGAGCAAACTGAGATATCATAAATAAAATTTGGAAATATGTAGAAAATTCCCAAAGTGGGAAAAATTTGGTTTGTCAGACGGGGCCGACTATAGGATACCCTAAATTTTCTACACTATTAAAATTCAATTCGGTAAAAAAATTAAATGGGAAGAGCTTTTGTATGGGCCCTATATCATGGTCGCACTTTTACCATTTCTAGAGAGGAAAAAGTCAAATCGTGAACGCCATTTTTATGGGAGCTATATATAAATCTAAATCGACATGGGTGAGATGTTTACCAAAGACTTTTTAGTGTAAATATGATATGTTGTGTCAAATTTGAAGAAAGTCGGTTAACGTCTGTGGTTTCTAAAGCGCACACTGGTCCCAAATCCATTTTTATGACATAAAATCGAAAAATAAATATACAATCTTGTAATTTTGCACATTTGCTAGACATAACACCGATCGAACCACTCCCGCTATCACCTCCCATATATACTCAATATATAAGCAACATAATTATCACCCAGGGTAACCAAAACCAGAATTTTATGAAAGCTTAAAAGAATGAAGCTAAGTTCGCTTTGACGAAATGTGTTTTTCTGAGCAATATTACAACTGCAGTTTAAATAATTATTTCAGGAAATAATATAAAATGTCTACAAGTGTACAGAAAAGTGAATGGTGCCATTTTAAAGGTACTTACAATACCTTTAAAATAAGGCCTTGATGGGTCCCACACACAAAATTAAAATTCAGTGATATCATCAAATATGTGTACTATGTCTAATCGAAAATTGTGCTAAAATAAAGTGGTTATGTCGGAGTTTGCCGAAAAATGCTGACGAGATATTAATTCCACCATAAACTACACACTCAGACGAACACTTTCACATTTACTTTTTAAGTCAAGTTGAGTCCTACATATAACCTTTGGTCCACGACATTTTTAGGTATGCTCACTACGAATCCCAAAATTACAACACATAAGAAAACTGGCAAGTATACAGTAATCACAAAATGTTAAATATAATTTCTCAACTACTTACGCCTTAATTTTAAATATTTTGTATAACTGCTTTAGACACGAATTAATTCCACTTATTTCAAAGGTAATTTTTAAATACCTCTCAAGTTTGCGGTGTTGCCACCTAGTTTTCTCTAATACATTTTCCTGATTGCTTGAATTGTTGCCATTAAGAAAATATATACACATTTAGCAATTTCCAATTTATTTTTTTTATTGAATTTCTGCCAAAAAATAAGGACCCTAGTGGAGCGGTTAAATTTAAACCGGGAGCGGCATTAGTATGGGAGATATATAAATCTGAACCATTTTCACTAGAGATGTTTCTAGTTGAAATATGAGGTGTTGTGACAAATTTGAAGACAATCGGTTAAAATATGTGGTTTCTGGAGCAGAAAATGTCCAATCGGGAGCGACATTTGTACAGGGGCTATGTCTAAATCTGAACCGATTTGCTTTAAATTAAACAGCGTTCGTCATTGACTTGCCAAACATACTTGTGCCAATTTTTGTTACTATCGGGCAATAATTGCGACCAATACTTTGATTACAAGAATAGATGGACAGACAGACGGACATGGCCAAATCGATTCGAAAAGTGATTCTAAGTCGATCGGTATAATAAACATCTATCTCGCTTCGTTTTAGGTATTACAAACAACATTTATACCTACCCTGTGGTGTAGGTATAAATATTGAAAAAAAAACAAGTAAGGAAAGGCTAAAGTCGGACGGAGCCGATTATATGATACACTCCACTTTCAATTACAATTCAATATGGTGAAAAAGTTAAATCGGGAAGAATTTTTGTATCCTGTAAATGTATGTGTTTGACAAAAAATATTAAATCGGAACGGATATTGAAAGTGGGTGGCACGATGTGACCCGCCATATCACCATATATGATTATAGGTGAAATATAATATGTAAAGTTTGGCCAAAATCGGTTAAATATTTGGGAGCAACATTTGTATTAGAGCTATGTCTAAATCTGAACCGATCATACCCACTTTCATCATAGGTTTTTTTAGTTGGTTTAAAAGATGTTGTGCCAAATTTTAAGAAAATTGGGTACAATATGTGGTTTCTGGAGCGGAAAAAATCAACTCGGGGCGACATTTGTATGGAGGGTATATCTAAATCTGAACCGATCTAACCCGCTTTCGCAACAAGTGTTTCAATTTAGATTATAAGGTGTTGAGCCAAATTTGAAGGAAATCGGGAACTATATGTGCTTTATAGACGGGAAAAAGTGAAATCGGAAGCGACGTTTTTATGGGCGCCATACATATATAGCGCCCATACAAATTTCGCTCACGATTTGACTTTTTCCGCCCTCACGAATTTCTTCAAATTGAGCATAACACGTTACACTTGAACCATAGGAACCTATTGTGAAAGTGGGTCACTTCATTCCATGGTTGGATATATCCTGATACTAATATTGTTCTCGATTTGACAAATTGGGTCAGGTCATATTATCCTATGATTAGGAAACATACAAAAATCCTTTCCGTTTTCACTTTTTTCCGAATTGAGTTGTATTCGGATAGAAAGTGGAGTGTATCATAAAGTCGGCCCGCCCGACTTTAGCCTTTCCTTACTTGTTTTTCAGTTTAAATATCCTTTAACCTTTTATGCTTTTGTTTGTTGCCGAGAACATTTCTCAGTTTAGTTTATGTCTTCCGTATTTAAAGGAACTATTTGTTTTTGTGTGTGATACATTTTTGAAAATAAATTATATTACTTGGACACATACACCTACCATATTGTCCCCATTGACACACAGCAGGATTTTGTTAGTAATTCATTTTACACGCAAACGTACAGACGTGCTGCTAGTCGGAACAAGCTGTAACAGGCTCTAGAGGAGGATTTTTGGGTAGAAAGCAACATACGTAGTATGACAGTAACAAAATTTGGCTTCATGAAAATGTCGTCAGAGAATTATTATGATTCGATATTATGCCCATACTATTCATAACTCCAAAAATTATATGTTGTTGATTTCTTATTGTCTATGGCTTGTAAGCTCCATGTGGCTGTATAGGATGATAGACTGACCTCCCTGTCGGGTATTTCGTTAACATTTAATAAAAAGTATGCATATTTGTCTGCCATGTGCATACAAATGGGTCATATTGGCGACTTTCAAATTATCCTAATCACCATTCTTAAATAATTATCATAATTCTTTAAGGATTCTTCCTTTCCCCGATAACAAAAGCCAACAGATGAAGCGGCCACATGCCACAATATGTCAATGCGTAGTTCAAGGATGAGCGCCAATGAAAACAAACACCAACACATAGTGTACGATTTTATTATGTACATTAGTTATCTTCCCCGTTCCCCGATGATCCATTCATCGTACGAAGTAATTAACATTTTTCCAATTTGCAAAAATTACAATTATGTTGGCAGCCGGAGAAGAGCCGGAGTACAAACGGAAGTCCTTTTATGCCAACAGCAAGTTCTCGGAAAAGGTTCACAAACACTCCTGTGCCTACATGAATTCTGTTCGCCTTAGGGATGCCCATGTGTAATATCGTGATATATCATGATGGCACAAACACTTGATGCTATTCTTCGAAAAATAAAATATTAGAACTAGGCCATTAGCATATACATAGTACATTCGGGTTCGAATGATAACACTATGCAACACAAAATTTTGTGTCCAGGATCTAAAAGTTTATTATATCCTCCACCAGATTATTGTGTCTTTATGCATTTGTAAAAGGAAAGGAGATAGACCGATCTAGGACGGCCGCTTGAAGTTAATTGGTTCAGATTTATATATAGCTTCTATATAAATGTCGCTCACGATTTGCTGTAGAAACCACATTTCTTATGGTGAAAATGGACCAAATCGATTCAGATTTTTATATAGCTCCCATACAAATGTCGCTCGCGATTTGACTTTTTCCGCTCTAGGAACTATATATTTTAAAAGATTTTCTTTAAATTTGTCATAGAAAAATCTTTGGTGAAAGTTGGTCAAACTTTCATTTTTATTTTCAGGTTTATGTTAGACATTTGCAAAATGGACGCTATATGTTCGAAAAAACGGGAAACATTAAAAACTTACTTCCAAAGTAGTGAAAGTGAAAATTTACGTGTAAATTTTTCGAGAAAAGATCGACCTTCAGTTCATCCATCATGAAGCTCATTTTCATCTCGATGGCTACGTCAATAAGCAAAATTGCCGCATATGGGGTACAGAGAACCCACATGTGACTATTGAAAAGTTAATGAATCCACAACGAGTCACAGTTTGATGTAGATTTTGGGCTTTACTGAAAAATTTGGTTGATCGGATGAGGTACTGCCGATCCAGTCGTGGTAGTCATATAAATGATATTGTGTTCCATTCTTAAATGACAAAGTTCAACCTTTCCAATAAAACCAGAAATTTTAAAAAATAATCAGTAGTTCTTTATAGCCGATTCTAATTTAAAGTTTGACTTTTGTACTCTAGAATTCACACACTCTTACAAATTTTCATTTCATTTTGTTCACCGAATTGAATTTTATTGGGGTAGTAACTGGGGGTATTATATAGTAGACGAATAGGGCAGGCCCTGGGACTGAAACCAATCCTTAGCAAAAGCAGTAGTTGGGTAGGGAATCCAAATCATAACACTATGGATGATTACAAAATAAATCGACACAAAAACGACCTTTTAGGATCCGACCCCTTTTGATTTATATAAAATGTGAAAGTAGAGTGGATTATAAAAAATTAATTAAAAAACTGGCTTGCTCAATTTAATTTTTAATAAACAAACAAGTAAAAAGGGAGAGTATTAGTTCTGCCGGGCCGAACCTTATATACCCTCCACCTTGGATTTCTTTCCCCATCGGTTGTCGATTTTACGTAGAAGTACAGTAACATTACAGGAAAATTTTACATTTTTTAAATATAGCCAAACCAAAGCAACTAAAAATATTAAAAAATTATTTTTATAAATAAATACAAAATTTTAAACTACGCTTATAAGGAAAGCCAATCAATATGTTTGTACTATATATACCGAAATAATACTTCAAGTCAGTTCAAAAAGTATATATAAGGCAATCTGCAAAAATGTTTAAATACCCTAAATATTGGATCGTGGTGCATTTTCAGAAATTGGCTAGTTGTTTTTGGCTAATTATGTTTTATGGGTGTAGATCTGTCGGGATTGAAGGTGGTGGAAATGGGCAAATGTTCCCTCTGACAATACTAATACTTTATAGCATTTCAGCCTTTGTTTTCAATATGTCTGCTTATATTAACTTGATGTTTTGAATGCGCAGCCCTTATTGCAATAAAGCGCACCATAAAGTGATTTTTATTTGTAGGTGGAGAAATGGGTCAAAAAGGATTAAAAATAGTACCTATCAAACGACAACAGCTAAAAACACAAAATTCGTCCTCTTATTTGAGTAGATACATAAATACAAGTATTTTCCCCAAATTTGTACTTTTAAGGAGTAAAATAGTAATAGAGGGATAAAAATGGTACCAACCAAACGGATGCACCTATAATATTGAAACTCGGCGTATACATTCATCTGATTTCGTGGACACATAAAATGAAGGGATTTTTTTCGCAAATTCGTACTTTTAGGTGGTAAAATGGGAAAGGGTATACAAATTTTACCACACAAATGGCCGCAGATATAATCATGAAATTCGGTGTATATTCATCTGACTGTGTAGACGCGAAGCAAAAATGAACTTTTCGAAATTTGTACTTTACCACAGGTTTTTCTAGTTGATACATAAGATGCCTTGCCAAATCTGAAGACAATCTGATACAATTTGTGGTTTCTAGAGCGGAAAAAATCAAATCGGGAGCGAAATTTGTATGGGTGCTATATATAAATTTGAACCGATCTAACACATTTTTACCACAGGTGTTTCTGGTTGAAACATAAAATGTCTTGCCAAATCTGATAACAATCTGATACAATTTGTGGTTTCTAGAGCGGAAAAAATCAAATCGGGAGCGAAATTTGTATGGGTGATATATATAAATCTGAACCGATCTAACACATTTTTACCACAAGTGTTTCAAGTTGAAACATAAGATGTCTTGCCAAATTTTAAGACAAGCTGAGACAATTTGTGGTTTCAAATCGGGAGCGAGATTTGTATGTGTGCTACATATATATCTGAACTGATCTAACACATTTTTACCACAGGTGTTTCTAGTTGAACTATAAGATGTTTTGCCAATTTTGAAGAAAATCTGTTAAAATATGTGGTATCTAGAGTGAAAAGAGTCAAATCGGGAGTGAAATTCGTATGGGGCTATATCTAAATCTGAACCGATTTTCTTCAAATTAAATAGCGTTTGTCCTTATCTCGAAAAACTTCGTTTTTGCAAAGTTTCATTTGGTTCCGTGTACAATTACGACCTGTATCGTGATTACAAGAATAGATGGACAGACAGTCGGACATTGCTAAATCGATTCAAAAAGTGATTCTAAGTCGATCTGTATAACTAAGGCATGCAAAATAAAAACTTTCTTCCAAATTCGTACCTTAAGGTATAAATAGGAACAGATGTATAAAAATGGTACCAACCAAACGGCTACTGCTGTAACTATGATTTCTCCTGTATATTTCCTTGATATTTGATAAGTTAAATACTTTTATTGCGTGAACGTGATCCACACTTTTAACACATTGAGTGCCAAGCGGTTTTGACGCAAACCTTCCCGGGAGACCAAACATTTTTTGGGCTCTAAGTAAAAGCAATCACTGTCGTACGGAAACGTACGACGTGGCACTCAATGTGTTAAGGGGTGAGATGGGGCAAAAATGGATAAAAATGGTATCAGTGAAACGACAATAGACGAAATTGCTGCACCTAGCATTACGAAATTCGGTTCGTACATTCCTAGACGTGCAAAATCAAGGAAAAAGGGTCTAAAATCGGTAACAAACTAACCTCCACGGTTAGAATAATGAAATATTTCGATCTGTTTTTTTTGACTCGAAATACAATGCGATAAAATTGCTGACGACTAAATAGCTGCATATAAAATCATAAAATTCGGCATATAGATTCATCTAATTGTTTAGACGCGCCAAAAAAAATTAAATAATTAGCAAAATTATCACAATTTTCCTTATAAAGGGTGATTTTTTAAGAGCTTGATAACTTTTTTTTTAAAAAAAACGCATAAAATTTGCAAAATCTCATCGGTTCTTTATTTGAAACGTTAGATTGGTCCATGACATTTACTTTTTGAAGATAATTTCATTTAAATGTTGACCGCGGCTGCGTCTTAGGTGGTCCATTCGGAAAGTCCAATTTTGGGCAACTTTTTCGAGCATTTCGGCCGGAATAGCCCGAATTTCTTCGGAAATGTTGTCTTCCAAAGCTGGAATAGTTGCTGGCTTATTTCTGTAGACTTTAGACTTGACGTAGCCCCACAAAAAATAGTCTAAAGGCGTCAAATCGCATGATCTTGGTGGCCAACTTACCGGTCCATTTCTTGAGATGAATTGTTCTCCGAAGTTTTCCCTCAAAATGGCCATAGAATCGCGAGCTGTGTGGCATGTAGCGCCATCTTGTTGAAACCACATGTCAACCAAGTTCAGTTCTTCCATTTTGGGCAAAAAAAAGTTGGATATCATCTCACGGTAGCGCTCACCATTCACAGTTACGTTACGATTCGCATCATCTTTGAAGAAGTACGGTCCAATGATGCCACCAGCCCATAAACCGCACCAAACTGTGACTTTTTCTGGATGCATTGGTAGCTCTTGCAATGCTTCTGGCTGATATTCACTCCAAAATCGACAATTCTGCCTATTTACGTACCCATTGAGCCAAAAATGAGCTTCGTCGCTGAACACAATTTCTTTCTTTCTGAACTTTCTTAACAGAGCACGCATTTTGATAATAAAATTCAATGATTTGCAAGCGTTGCTCGTTAGTAAGTCTATTCATGATGAAATGTCAAAGCATACTGAGCATCTTTCTCTTTGACACCATGTCTGAAATCCCACGTGATCTGTCAAATACTAATGCATGAAAATCCTAACCTCAAAAAAATCACTCTTTATTTTACTGTAGTTATACGTGAAGTCAACAGCCTCTAATCTGCCGGTAGTACAGTGGAGTGCAATCCATGGTGGAGAGTATATAAGATTCGGCCCGGTCGAACTTAACGCCTTTTTATTTGTTACCCCTCATTGTCCCCTTAAAATTATGACTTTTGAAAATCCCTTTATTTTACGTAGACGTTTTTTATATTGTTGTTGATTGTGGTTCAGTCCTGAAATGGCTTCAATTTTATTCAAAGTAATACTGGAATTCGGAGACAGTTCAATAGTTGTTCAGCGCTTATGGACTCCCATGCAATTTTTTTCTGTAAATGACATTTACACAAAACATTTTTTGTAATTAATTCCTTATGGGTTACCTTAGGGCAAAGTCATTTAAAACAATGGCAACTTAAACAATGAATGAATAAACAAAAAAAAACGAGTGAAATGTGATATCATTGTTGATATTTACATTACATTCCGATATGCGTAGCATTATGATAGGTCATTATTATATGAACTTTTAGTGAATGTATACTTAATTTGTTCTTGTTTTTTATACCCTACACCACTTCGTGGTCTAGGGTATTATAAGTTAGTTTCCCGCCAAATGTTTGTAACACCAAGAAATAATTGAGCTAGACCCACCTTTAAGTATACGGATCGGCTTAGAATCGCCAGCTGAGTCGATTTAACGATGTCTGTCTGTCCGTCTGTCCGTCTGTCCGTCTGTCCGTCTGTCCGTCCGTCCGTCCGTCCGTCTGCTGTCCATCTAAGCTTGTTCGCACTCTACAGGTCGCAATTGTTGTCCGATTGTCATGAAACTTGGCAGAAGCTATTTTTTCTGGCCAAGGACCATCGGTAATTTGGAGGAAATCGGTTCAGATTTAGATATAGCCCCCATACAAATGTCGCTCCCGATTTGACATTTTCCGCTCTAGAAACCACATATTGTACTCGATTTTCTTTAAATTTGGTACAACATCTTATAATCCAACTAGAAACACCTATGTCGAAATTGGGTAAGATCGGTTCAGATTTAGATATAGCCCCCATACAAATGTCGCTCCCGATTTGACATTTTCCGCTCTAGAAACGACATATTGTACCTAATTTTCTTTAAATTTTGCAGAACATCTTATAATCGAACTAGAAACACGTATTGAAAAATTGGGTAAGATCGGTTCAGATTTAGATATAGCCCCCATACAAATGTCGCTCCCGATTTGACATTTTCTGCTCTAGAAACGACATATTGTACCCGATTTTCTTTAAATTTGGCACAACATCTTATAATCCAACTAGAAACACGTATGCATAAATTGGGTAAGATCGGTTCAGATTTAGATATAGCCCCCATACAAATGTCGCTCCCGATTTGACATTTTCCACTCTAGAAACGACATATTGTACCTGATTTACTTTAAATTTTGCAGAACAGCTTATAATCCAACTAGAAACACGTATGCAAAAATTGGGTAAGATCGGTTCAGATTTAGATATAGCCCCCATACAACTGTCGCTCCCGATTTGTCATTTTCATATTGTACCCGATTTTCTTTAAATATGGGAGAACATCTTATAATGCAACTAGAAACACGTATGCAAGAATTGGGTAAGATCGGTTCAGATTTAGCTATAGCCCCCATACAAATGTCGCTCCCGAATTCACTTTTTCCGCTTTAGAAACCACATATTGTACCCGATGTTCTTTAAAATTGGCACAACATTTTATAATCGAACTAGAAACACCAAAATCGGTTCAGATTTAGATATAGCCCCCATACAAATGTCGCTACCGAATTGACTTTTTCCGCTCTAAAATACACATATTGTACCCGTTTTTCTTTAAAATTGGCACAACATCTTATAATCCAACTAAAAAACCAATGGTGAAAGTGGGTAAGATCGGTTCAGATTTAGATATAGCCCACATACAAATGTTGCTCCCGAATGTTTAACCGATTTGGCCATATTTTATATATTATATTTCACCAATAAACAGAATTGAATTGCAATGAGAGTTGTTTAGGTGATGCTCATTTGTCCATACTTTGGTATGACTTTGGTATACTACTGTATAATTTGTATTTGTCTGTCGGACAATTGGATGAATTACCACATTATTTACCATATTCGTTAAATTTGACTGAAGATGAATTTATAGCAAATAAATTATATTCATATAATTTATATAATTTGTTTGAACTACATAAAATTGCTCCCATGAAATACCTGTGTTTACTAATCAAAGCGAGGTACATACGCAGGGAGTGGTGTAGGGTATTATATAGTCGGCCCCGCCCGACTTTAGCATTTCCTTACTTGTTTTTTTTGCTATATAATATTTACATAATTCTGTTAGCATTTCCATAATTCAATTCTGAGGAGGCTGTATTGTGAAAACGGTGTTTTAAACATAAATTTTTGCTTAAACCGGAAAATGCACTATGAATACACAAATTGAGACATTTCTATACACTCTACGAGAGTATTATGTCTTTGTGCATTTGTTTGTAACGCCCAAAAGGAAACGAGATAGACCCATTGTTAATTATACCCATCGTCTTAGAATCACTTTTTCAATTGATTTAGCAATGTCCGTCTGTCTGTCTGCCGTCCATCTATTCTTGTAATCACGATACAGGTCGCAATTGTAGACAGAACCAAATGAAACTTCGCACAACAAAGTTTTTCGGGATAAGGACGAAAGCTGTTTAATTTGAAGAAAATCGGTTTAGATTTAGATATAGCCTCCATACGAATTTCACTCCCGATATGACTCTTTTCGCTCTAAACACCACATATTTTGACAGATTTTCTTCAAAATTGGCAAAACATTTTATATTGCAACTAGAAACACCTGCGGTGAAAATGTGTTAGATCGTTTCAGATTTATATATAGCTCCCATTCAAATTTCGCCCCCGATTTGACTTTTACTGCTCTAGAAATCATATATTTTACCAGATTTTCTTAAGATTTGGCAAGATATCTTATATTTCCACTACATACACCCATGGTGAAAATGGGTCAGATCGGTTCAGATTTATATATAGCTCCTACACAAATTTCACTCCTGATTTGACTCTTTAAACTCTATAAACCATATATTTCAACAGAACTTCTTCAAATCTTGCAAAATATCTTATACTTCAACTACAAAAACCCATGGTGAAAATGGCTCAGATCAGTTCAGATTTATATATTGCCACCATACAAATTTCGCTACCGGTTTGATGTTTTGCGCTCTCGAAATAATATGTTTCTTCAAATTTGGCACAACTTCTTATATTTGAACTAGAAACGTCTCTGGTGAAAATGATTCAAATCGGTTCAGATTTATTAATAGCTTTTTCTGCTCTAAAAACTACATAAATTAACTGATTTTTATACACTCCACGAGAGTATTATGTCTTTGTGCATTTGTTTGTAACACCCAAAAGGAAGAGAGATAGACCCATTGTTAATTATACCGATCGACTTAGAACCACTTTTTGAATCGATTTAGCAATGTCCGTCTGTATGTCTGTCCATCTATTCTTGTAATCACGATACAGGTCGCAATTGTAGACAGAACCAAATGAAACTTTGCACAACGAAGAACGAACACTATTTAATTTGAAGAAAATCGATTCAGATTTAGATATAACCCCATACGAATTTCACTCCCGATTTGACTCTTTTCACTCTAGATACCACATATTTTAACAGATTTTCTTCAAAATTGGCAAAACATCTTATAGTTCAACTAGAAACACCTGTGGAAAAAATGGGTCAGATTGGTTCAGATTTATATATAGCTCCCATTAAAATTTCGCTCCCAATTTGACTTTTTCTGCTCCAGAAACCACATATTTTAACAGATCCTCTTCAAATTAGGCGAAATATCTTATAATTGTCCTATAAGCAGCCATGATGCAAATGGGTCAGATCGGTTCTGATTTATATATAGCTCCCACACAAATTTCACTCCCGATTTCACTTTTTCCACTCTATAAACCACATGTTTTAACAGTTGTTCTTCAAATCTTTCAAAATATCTTATATTTCAACTAGAAACACCCATGGTGAAAATGGGTCAGATCGGTTCAGATTTACATATAGCTTCAATACAAAGTTCGCTCCCAGAGAGACTTTTTCCGCCCCAGAAACCACGAATTTTCACCGAATTTCTTTGAAATGAGCATAACACGTTATATTTGAACTGGAAGAACTTATTTTGGATATAGCCCCGATACAAATATTCTTTTCGATTTGACAAATTGGACCGGGTCATATTAGCCTATGATTGGAAACATACAAAAATTCTTCCCGTTTTCAATTTTTACAGAGTTGAATTGTATTCGGATAGAAAGTGGAGTGTATCATATAGTCGGCCCCGCCCGACTTTAGTCTTTCCTTATTTGTTTTAACTAGAAACATCTATAGTGAAAATTTGATTATATATAGATTTCATATAAATTTGATTTGAACTGGTATATTGTCCTGGTTCAAGACCATTTTGCATCTATATTTAATAGAATGCAAATTTCGTAGATATTACTTTTTCTGTTTTAGAAAACACATATTGTAACAGATTTTTTTCTGGACAAGTCATATTTCACCTGGAAACATACATTGTGAAAGACGGTATCATCGGTCTATGATATAGAACACTTTCCAAAATCCGCACCTAATTGAATTGCAATGGCGTAGAAAGTGAAGGTTTTCATATAGCCGGCCCCGCCCGACTTTAGCCTTTACTTACGTGTTTACCGAATTGAATTGTATTCGGATTGAAAGTGGAGTGTACCATAGAGTCGGTCCCGTCCGACTTTAGCCTTTTCTTACTTGTTTTTCATTTAAAGTGATTATAAAATTAATTTCAAATAAAAAACTGCAGTCGATTTCGACTATGACCGCATTTAAGTTTCAATTTCAAACCTAAGTTTTGCTCAACATGAGTATGGGATACCAGAAGGCGTGTGTCAATTTCACCCATATTCAGTGTGTGTCCAACAACTGTATTCTGAAAAGTAAATTTGATGATGATAATAGGTGCAAATAATTTTCAAATTCGTTTGCCGTTATTACAAATAATAGTTAAGAAAATATTCTCAAATTAATTTTGGAAAGCTTGTTTGACAGTCTTAAAATTTTATTCCCCAATGACATAAAAGTTGCCACGTTAGTTAAACTTAAAATGAATTTCCAATGTTGGTCTCATGGTGTGAACTGACAAATTCATGGACATGGCAATTTAAGTGTTTTACGAAGGTCGTCCTCATGGTGGCATTTACTTAAGTAATTGAACAAATGTTGTGGTCATTCCTAATAATACTAACAACTTAGGCACTGGTTGAACAAACAAACAAACAAGTAACAAGTGAAATTAAAATTGGAATCACTGTGTGACATTAGTATAGTCATCAACCCGTGACCACAAAATTTCGTAGAAACACATTTGATTAAATAAAACCGAGGAAAAAAACCTTTTTATTTGGAATATGTGATTAGCAGGCTCATGTATATTAGGGCATATCATAACTTTCAATGTACACAAGGACGATATGAGTCATTCCATGTCAAGCGGTACGGTTTTTGACCTTGATAGCTGCGATTGGTTTAAAAGTTTGTGTATGTATTCTTCTCATAAAAATATAGTATATGTATTTTTGGAAAGAAAATTAGAAAATTTTTTCACGAATTATAGTCAATTTAAGAGTGAACAAATACATTTTTTCATTCGATCTGTAGCTCCTGAAATACTTGACCGATTTTAATGTACTACACCTTGTTTTTAAGGCAATTTCTATTTCTTTTAGAATATATTTTGTGAAGTTTCTAAAATTTTATTTCTTTTATTTTGATTTTCGAAATAATTACATTAATCCATTTATACTACCAGGTTGTTTACGTAGGGTGTGCCCAATCCGCTACCACTTCCTTTTCATTAATTGGCCATGAAATTCGATATCGCAATACTAGGTGTCAGTGAAATGAGATGGCGTGAGAGTGGAGAGTTCACCTCCACAAATGGAAATCTGGTATTATATAGCGGCAAAGAAACCAAACATGAAAGCGGAGTTGGAATTATTATATCCAAGAACATTAAAAAATCTTTTTGCTCCTGGGAACCTATCAATGACCGCATCATTATTGCTCGTTTTCATACAAAGTTACACAATTTACACAGTTTACCATTATACAGTGCTACGCCCCCAGAGAGGATGCAGAATATCATATTAAAGATGAATTCTGTGACCGTCTTTCCGCAACACTAAATAAAGTCCCCCTACGAGACATTCTAATGCTTTCAGGAGATTTCAATGCAAAAATTGGTACAGACAATAGAGGAGTTAGCCACATAATGGGTAAACATGGGATGGTAGAACGGAACGATAATGGAGAGCGATTTATCGCACTATGTCAATCATACAACCTCGTTATAGGAGTTTCGATCTATCCAAACAAAAATAAACACAAATACACATGGACTGCACCAAATGGCAATATCAAGAATCAAATAGACCTCATATGTGTAAGGCACCAATGGAGAAGTTATTTGATGGATGTCCGTACGAAACGCAGCGCCGACATAGATAGCGAACTGGTTGTAGCTTCCGTGAAGTTGAAATTGAAGAGATATCTCAGAAACTCAGACTCGCAGAGAATTAAGAAACGGTTTGATATTAGCAAACTTGGAAACGAGATAAATAGAAGTGAAATAGCAAACCAATTAAGAGGACATTTATTACCAAATATAAACGTCACATGGGAAGAGGCTTGCACCGAAATTAGGAACATCGTTGAAGAGAAAATTGGATACTCAAATTACCCCGAAAGGAAAGCAAAGCAGATCCAACAAAGGAACAACCAAAAACGAGAAATGCTTAATGATCCCAACATCCGAGCAATGTACACCAATACTGCAAATGAGGTTAAAAGAGCGCTCGAAGCGGTAAAAGAAGATATTTTGAATCCATTGCACAGGAGGCCGATGATGCCGCTGGGGCAAATAATATGCGGAAAGTATACCAAGTTATCGACTATCAAACCAGAAATTAAATACTAACAAAGGAGTAAAAGATAGCAATGGTGTACTGCTGACAAATGTAGAGCAGCAATCCCACAGTTGGAATCAACACATTGAGGAAATAAGCAACGCGGTATACGACGAAGAGGAAACTCCCCATAATCCACCGACAATACCTGTACAGCCTATTAGAGAAAAACTCCCCAGCATAGAAGAAATAGCAGCAGCAATTACTACCCTGAAGAAAAACAAATCACCTGGCGAATATGGAATATCCGGCGAAATAATACAGACCGATTCTAGATCATCTGCAATATTCATCCACCCATATCTGACAGAAGTTTGGCGCAGCGAACAGCTTCCAAGCGGTTGGACAAAGGGAATCATAATAAAACTCCCAAAAAAGGGTGACCTGACAGACTGCAATAATTGGAGAGGCATTACACTACTTAAGACTGTATATAAGATAATGGCGACTATAATAAATATTAGACTTCGGAGAGTTGTGCAAGCACTGCGAGATGAACAGGCCGGTTTCCGTGCGTATCGTAGCTGTGTTGACCAGGCAAACACCCTCAGGATTATAATCGAACAGTCTATTGAATGGCGATCCCCCTTATACCTCTTATTTATAGATTTCCGAAAGGCGTTTGACACCGTGAGAAGTAGTGCTATCTGGCTAGCTTTGAGAAATAAAGGAGTACCAAACTAAATTATAAACCTTATCAAGGCGATGTATGATAATACTACGCTACAAGTCCAGCATGGCGGGATGTACAGTGAGCCATTCACTACCAACATTGGTGTGAAGTTAGGATGCCCCTATCTCTATTATCATTTGCATTTGTACTTGACAACATTATGACAGAGATATCTAAAAAATGCAGAGGAAGAATATGGGACTTCCACCGTCACCTTGAAGACCTAGACTTTGCAGACGATATATGCCTAATATCTCATAACTATAACGATATGCAAAGCAAAGTAAATGACCTGACCATCCTTGCAGAAACTAGTGGACTGTTGATCAATATTCAAACAACAAAGGCAATGCACATTAATTACGCCAACAATAACTATTTTAAAATTTGTATGGAGCTATATATAAATCTGAACCGATCTAACACATTTTTACAACAGGTGTTTCCAGTTGAAATATAAGGTGTTTTGCGAATTTTAAAAGAAAATCTGTTAAAATATGTGGACTCTAGAGCGGAAAAATTCAAAGTGGGAGCTATATATAAATCTGAACCCATCTAACACTTTTTTACAAGAGGTGTTTCCAGTTGAAATATAAGGTATTTTGCGAATTTTGAAGAAAATCTTTTAAAATATGTCGATTCTAGAGCGGAAAAATTCAAATTGGGAACGAAATTTGTATTGGAGCTATATATAAATCTGAACCGATCTAACACTTTTTTACAACAGGTGTCTCCAGTTGAAATATAAGGTGTTTTGCGAATTTTGAAGAAAATCTGTTAAAATGGGAATTCTAGAGCGGAATTTGGATTCTAGAGCGGAAAAATTCAAATTGGGAACGAAATTTGTATTGGAGCTATATATAAATCTGAACCGATCTAACACTTTTTTACAACAGGTGTTTCCAGTTGAAATATAAGGTGTTTTGCGAATTTTGAAGAAAATCTGTTAAAATATGTGGATTCTAGAGCGGAAAAATTCAAATTGGGAGCTATATATAAACCTGAACCGATCTAACACTTTTTACAACAGGTGTTTCCAGTTGAAATATAAGGTATTTTGCGAATTTTGAAGAAGATCTGTTGAAATATGTGGTTTCTACAGCAGAAAAAGTCAAATCGGGAGCGAAATTTGAATGGGAGCTATATATAAATCTGAACCAATCTGACTTTTTTCACCATTCGGATTTCTAGATTAAATATAAGATGTTTTGCCAAATTTGATAACAATATGATAAATTATGTGGTTTCTAGAGCGGAAAAGCTCAAATTGAGAGCGAAATTTGTATGGGAGCTATATATAAATCTGAACCGATCTGACCTATTTTCACCATAGGTGTTTCTAGTTGATATATACGATGTTTTGACAAATTTGAAGAAAATCTCTTAAAGTTTGTGATATCTGGAGTGAAAAGAGTCAAATCGGGATTGAAATTCGTATGGGAGCTATATCTAAATCTGAACCGATCTGATTTATTTTCACCATGGGTATTTCTAGTTGAAATATAAGATATTTTGCAAGATTTGAAGAAGATCTGAAAACTCAAATTGTGAACGAAATTTGTATGGGAGCTATATATGAACCGATCTAACCTATTTTCACATTGGGTGTTCCTAGTTGGAATATAAGATGTTTTGCCAATTTTGAAGAAAATCGGTTCAAATATGTGGTATCTAGAGTGAAAAAAGTCAAATCGGGAGTGAAATTCGTATGGGGGCTATATCTAAATCTGAACCGATTTTCTTCAAATTAAATAGTGTTCATCCCTACCCCGAAAAAATTTCGTTGAGCAAAGTTTCGTTTGGTTCTGGCTACAATTGCGACCTGACCATTACAAGAATAGATGGACAGACAGACACACGGACATTGCTAAATCGACTCAGAAAGTGATTCTAAGCCGATCGGTATAATTAACAATGGGTCTATCTCGCTTCCTTTTGGGTGTTACACACAAATGCACGAAGACATAATACTCTCGTGGAGTGTATAAAAAGAATTTGCAATTTTGTTACTTTTGAAAAACATTTTTTGTGATACCTTATATCTACATATATCATATATACAGATAGATGCATGACACTTGGAGCATTTTTTACGGATATTCTTCTTGTGATATCCATATAGCCTTTGCATGACTCGCAAAAGTACGAAAATATATTATTAAAATTTCTATATCCTTTGGAAATTAAAAGTCCTTTAAAAAAGAAAAAAAGTACACAGCTTTCTACATACGATCTCTAGTTTCATGTGAATATGGCCTTGTTCAGCTCCAATAAACTAAAATTCAAAATTGTCCCACGGTGTAGTGCCTCCCAATGTGTGACCAATCCTTCCTTAATCCCTGCTAGTGGTGTCATTTTCGAATAGAATAAAGATTTTGCATTGTGCTGGTTCAAAAATAACATTGTTGTTAATTAAACTTTGGGTCACTGTCAGTCACGTCCTTTATATGATATAATAATAAAAATGACTTTCATGTGTACACAGCTGGCATGTGCGAACAACAAGTCAACTTTGATGTAAATGTATATATGTACCGAGTACAATGTTCCAATGGACACGCCTTTGTCATGTACCGGACATAATGAAAACTGGGATGGGATCCTTTGGGAAAGCAAATTAAATTTTCATTTAAAATACGAAAACAATCTCATTTAGTGTAATTTTGGTTTGGTTTAACGAACAAAGAAAGGAATAAGAATAAAGAACGCATCCTTCTCATGAGAAGAGGATAACAGCAACAATATTGTTATTTCTCCATGCGAAAGAGAAAATTTCATTATGGCGTCTGTTGACTTGAGCAGATGACGTTGTTATGATTCAATTATTATAATTATGTCGCTCAATCCAACAGTATCGAAACGTGTTAACAGTGACCAGTTGCGGTACAAAACTTTAAAATAAACAATTAAAAGCGGTGTTATATTTATATACCCTCCAGCATGGATTGCAGTTAACAGCGGCTGTCGATTTTCCTAGAAGTGCAGTAATATTACAGGAAAATATCAATTTCTTTAATATAGCCAAACCAAAACAATTACAAATATTAAAAAAATAATTTTATAAATAAATATAATATTTTCATTATTTCAAACCACGCTTATAAGGTTAGGCTACTATTACGTTGACACTATATATATCGAAATAATACTTCAAGTCAATTCAAAAAGTAAATTTAAGACATCAATCTTCAAAAAAGCTTAAGTACCATAAATATTTGTAGATAGTTAGCACTATAGTTGGTTGTATTTCCATACTTTTTTAATTCTTAAAGTACACATTTTGAAAATCCATTAGCTCTCACATACAAGATAAGCTAACTTCATGATTCAACAAATTATTGCCGTAAAAGTAAAAAAGTACGAATTTTGAAAAATCTTTTTATTTTGTCAGATGTATGTATACACCGATTTCCATGATTCCAGCTGCGGCCATTTGGTTGGTACCATTTTATCCCACTTTTTCCATTTTACCCTTTAAAAATATGACTTTCGAAAATCTCTTTATTTTACGTGTCTACACAATAAGAGGGATGTACACACCGAATTTCACCGTTCTAGCTGTAGCCGTTTAGTTCGTACCATCTGTATCCCTCTGTTCCTATTGTATCCTTTGAAAGTACGAATTTGGAAAACCTTTTCTATTTTTCGTGTCTACGCAATCAGAGCAATGTATACACCGAATTTCATTATTCAGCAGCCGTTTGGTTGGTACCATTTGTATCCCTCTATTCCCATGTTATCCCTTAAAAGTACGAATTTGGAAAAAATACTTTTATATTATGTATCTACTCAATTAGAGGAATGTACACGCCGAATTTTCTGTTTCTAGCTCTTGTCGTTTGATATGTTCCATTTTTATCCCTTTTTGTCCCATTTCACCCCCTATGAAAAAAATCACTGTATGGTGCACGTTTTTGTTATAGGGGAATGTGCATACCCAGTATCAAGTAATTACAAGCAGACATATTGAAAAAATATGTTTCACACCGTTTAGGTAGGAAAAATATATCTTGCAGGACTGTTTCTGTTAATGGTCAGTCCGACTACAGTGCGTATGAATGATATTATCCTTAATCAACAGCACGTATACGCCACCTACAGACACTACAGCATATAAGATTTGTTCTATGACATTTGCGATTTTGACCTTGAAGATGAAGGTTTTATACCTCCACCTCCAGGATGGGGGTATACTAACTTTGTCATTCTGTTTGTAACACCTTGAAATATCGACCTGAGACCCTATAAAGTATATATATTCTTGATCGTCATAAAATTCTAAGACGATTTAGCCATGTCCGTCCGTCCGTCTGTTGAAAGCACTCTAGCATCTATACGAAAGGAGCTAGGACGTCCAAATTTTCCATAAATGCGTCTTGTAGTCGTAGATTGGCTTTAATTGAAAGTGGGCGGAATCGGCCTATAGGGATTTTTTCCCTCACAAGGTCTCAAAATACACATAGTAATAATATTTTAGAGTATTTAAGCATATTTTTCCAATATGTCTACTTGTACTTATATGATATTGGGTATGCGCATGCCTCCTACAACGTGCACCATACAGTGATTTTTATTCGTAGGGGGTGAAATGGGACAAAAAGGGATAAAAATTGTACATATCAAACGACAACAGCTAGAAACACGAAATTCGGTGTGTACATTCCTCTAATTGAGTAGATACAGAATATAAACGTATCTTTTCCAAATTCGTACTTTAAGGGGTAACGTGGGAATAGAGGGATAAAAATGGTGCCAACCAAACGTATAAAAAGTTCGGCCCGGCCGAACTTAACGCCTTTTTTTGTTGTTTTGATTTTATATGTTCACAATTTTTGTTCTTTATGACAACAGCTACAACTTTGCCTCAGAGAATAAAATTGCGAACGGTTACAAAAGTGCATGACTTTTTTAAAAACTGGGAGGCACGGGTCTTTTATTACCTAGTGGTTTCCGTATATGGTTGTATTTCCATGACTTAAAAAATTACACACAGTATTATACTTTAATTCAGCTAGCCAACGACAAAATTATTGAGGAGCATGTTTTTAGTAATATATTTTCCTTTATTAGTGTGTATTGCTATGGAATGGGATATCTAATTTCATATCATTAGGTATATAATATATAAGCATAACATATAATCTGTAAAGGTACGTTCTAAAGATGAAGTAGAATATCTTAAATTATCGATTTTCATCAAAAAAATTGTGTTGCTTACGCCTTTTTGGCAAATAGTGCTCGAAATAAATATACATATGAGTCAAGCGGTACGGTTTTTTGACCTCGATAGCTGCGATTGCTTTGAAAGTTTGTACTTTTTCAAAAGGCTGGTTCATCCAATCGCCTGTAATATCTAGGATTTTTCATTGTCTTTATACCTCGTGTTTACGATTTAACGAAAAAATTATAATTTTTATGATTTTTCACGGTAATTCTGGTGGATATTGTAAAAAATTGAAAAAAAAACAAGTAAGGAAAGGCTAAAGTCCAATTTACCAGCAGATATTCCGAGTAAAGTAAATATAACATGATATGAAAAAATTGATCGAATAATAAATACAGATTCTACAGCGGTAATAGGATGAATCGGGCGGACATTTGAAGGCATATAAGAACACTTGAAGCCTGTGCCAAAACATGTGCCTATATATTTCTCATTCACGGTAGGTATTCCAAGTTGAAACATATAATGATCTGCAAAATTTGATGAAGATCCGAAGTAAGATACAATATGTAATATATAAAGAGTGATTTTTTTGAGGTTAGGATTTTCATGCATTAGTATTTGACAGATCACGTGGGATTTCAGACATGGTGTCAAAGAGAAAGATGCTCAGTATGCTTTGACATTTCATCATGAATCGTCTTACAAACGAACAACGCTTGCAAATTATTGAATTTTATTATCAAAATGCGTGCTCTGTTAAGAAAGTTCATTGCGCGCTTCCATTTTATGGTCAGTTTAATCGACCCACTGAAGCGGCTATTCGGGCTATTGTGACTAAATTTCGCACCAAATTTACATTGTTGGACATTAAACCACCAACACGCTTACGTAGAGTGCGAACTGAAGAAAATATCGCAGCTGTATCGGCCAGTGTTAATGATGACCACCAATTTTCGATTCGTCGCCGTTCGCACCAATTGGGTCTCTGTTACTCAAAAACGTGGAAATGCCAAAATTGGACTAAGCGGATGGACCACCTAAGACGCAGCCGCGGTCAACATTTAAATGAAATTATCTTCAAAAAGTAAATGTCATGGACCAATCTAACGTTTCAAATAAAGAACCGATGAGATTTTGCAAATTTTATGCGTTTTAAAAAAAAAAAAAGTTATCAAGCTCTTAAAAAATCACCCTTTATAAGGTACAATATGTCGTTTCTAGAGCGGAAAATGTCAAATCGGGAGCGACATTTGTATGGGGGCTATATATAAATCTGAACCGATTTCCTGCAAATTCAATACCGATGGTCCTTGTCCAGAAAAAATAAATTCAGCCAAGTTTCATGACAATCGGACTACAATTGCGACCTGTAGAGTGCGAACAAGCTTAGATGGACAGCAGACGGACGGACGGACAGACAGACATCGTTAAATCGACTCAGCTGGTGATTCTAAGCCGATCGGTATACTTAAAGGTGGGTCTAGCTCGATTATTTCTTGGTGTTACAAACATTTGGCGCGAAACTAACTTATAATACCCTAGACCACGAAGTGGTGTAGGGTATAATCATAAAAAATAGAAGCCATAATTTCACCACTTTAAAACTCACACAGTCGCTTAAAAATATACCTAAACACACTACATTAAAATTTCAAAAAAATTGATTAATATAACCATTTCGAAAATAAAATAAAACTGCGCAGTCAACTTTTAGATGCAACAATAAAGGTCTCACTTTGCCTTTTTGCTAATTTTGGGCACAACCTTTGGTCTTAAACCAAAATAAATGACAACAAATAAAATAAATAAATAAAAACTGCAAAAACTTTAACAAATTTAACCGGTCTTTAAAACAACACTTCAATCTTTTAAAAGAAATTGAAATTACCTTCAAAACAAGGTACAGCACAGATTGAACAAACCTTTTTGAAAAAGTAGTACTTTTTATACTGTTAAATAGGTCATAACTTGTGAAAAAAAAAATATTTTTTTTTAGTTTTTTCGTTTGCATTTTTTTGGTCTGTAATCAATATTTGATTTCAACTGGGATATTGTCCTGGCTCAAGACCATTTTGCTTCTATATTTAATAGAATGCAAATTTATTTACAAATGGCATGGTGACATTTATTACTTGGCTGCAGACTACCACGATCATGATTTCGACCATGTCAAAAGTCTTTTCAAGTTGCTTCGCAGCGGCTTTTCAACATCAAACCCGGCCTCTATAAGGAGATGATTCTCACAAACGAACGAGAATCACAACTCACTTGCCGAATTTGCGTTTAAAAAATCGCACCAAGTAATAAAGCACACATGCCATCTTACAAGCATCTCATTTAAATGTCACCATGCCATTTGTAAATAAATTTGCATTCTATTAAATATAGAAGCAAAATGGTCTTGAGCCAGGACAATATCCCAGTTCAAATCAAATATTTTTTTTTCAAAAATACGTATACAATATTTTTATGAGAATAATACATACGCAAACTTTCAAACAAACAATCGCAGATATCGAGGTCAAAAACCGTACTGCTTGACATGGAAGGACTCATATAATAATCACAATCCCATATTATATAGAACTACACGACCAGATAAGTAAATA